>MUZH01004244.1:0-70618 GCA_003012965.1 Juglanconis oblonga | reverse complement strand
CCTCCGACTAACGCCCAACTCTCTCTCCCACGTCTAGGCTCCCACCTCAACGACCGCATAGCAATCCTCGAAGCCGAAAAAGCCCAGCGGCAATTCTCCTCCTCCCAATCCGCTTCCTCGCCCTCCGCAAACCCAACCACCCCAGACGACCCCCTCCTCCTCCACGCCCGCACGCGCACCGACCTCGCGCACACCCTGACGCAGAAATCCCACCTCGAGACGCGCCTGCGCAGCACGACCCACGACCGCGACCGGCTCCTCTCCATCTCCAGATCCCAGTCCAAGACCATCGCCTCCCTGACCGCCGAGCGCGACGCCCTGGCGCGCAAGGTTCGCGACCAGGCCTCGGAGCTGCGCGGCAAGAAGGAGCTGCTGCAGCAGGTGCAGGACGAAATGGTGGCCCTCGAGGTGTCGCTGAACATCTCAGAGGATGCCAAGGCGCGCATCGCGGCAGAGAACAAGGAGCTGATTGAGCGCTGGATGCGGAGGATGACGGTCGAGGCGGATGCTATGAATTCGAGGAATGAGAGGGGGGAAGGGCCAGCCCGACGATAGGCGGGGGCGGGGGTGGGGGTGGGGAGAGTATAGGAGGAGACGGCGAGGCGTTTTGAAATTTTTATATGATACCCAGGGCTGTTTGCACACCATGCTCTTCAGAAAGAGCGAAGGAGAGCACGGGAACAAGAGACATGCTAGAGAGGAACACAGGCAGAATGCCGCTCCTCTAATATGCTACCTAGGTATATTCGCTGCGATGCTGCAAAACAGGTATGTACCAGTTCCGTCTGCCGTCCATGCACATACACATGCAAATCCTTCTTTTCTACCTTGTGTTTTCGCAAGCGTCTCACCATGGCGGCCTATCCAGTAACCTCTTTTTCCCATGCCAATGCAGAAAGGGGGTATAAAAGTACACAAGCAACAAACGCAGCCAACCAACCCTGCATGCTTTCCAACAATCCCCCTATCAGCCATATATTGTGAGAATATGAACAGTATTGATTCTTCCTCTCCCTCTTCGTCAAAGCCTGAGACAAATCCTCCAACATCATATTTGCTCTTCCTCTTCCTCGCGCCTCGAGGTGCGCTTAGCACAGCCAGGTCATGCTACGACTCTGCACTACCACCGCCCTCGATTTTGGTCGAAATGTAATAGTCGCCCATCACGTCCGTCCAGCTGACCCCTTTCACCGGCCAGCGGTAGTGCTGGGGCTCCGACAGGATCGTGTTGGCGATGTCGTTGACGTTGTACTTGGAGCTGGTGGTGAATTTCTTGAGACTCGCGACGTGGCACCCTTTCTTCAGATCCAAGAACATGATCTTGAGCGTCTCATTCAGGTCGGGCGTGAACGCCTGGTTGTTGGCGAGCACCACGTCCGCCCGTTTTAGCACCTCGCGCATCTCCGGGTTGTTGGTGAAATCACCGTGGATGATGCGGATCTTACCGGGTTGCACCCCCCACAACTTGCATCGTGCTCTGAACTCTTGGTACTGTGCCTTAGCCAGCGTCGACGGCGCGTCCATCATCTCGCAACCCCAGCTCTCGCACCCGACCTGCAGGGCCGCCTGCAGCACGACGTTCCCGACCCCTGAGCCGAGATCGACAAAGACTTGCTTGGAGGACATCCGGAGGTTGGTGCAGAGGACCTGGGTGACGAACACCTGGTTCATTTCTCCATATACGTTGTCTGTGCCGTTCTCGTACCTCTTGAGGAGGTCCACCTTGGGCGTAACAACGCGGTCGTACACCTGGTTGAGAATATGCGAGACGAGGTTGTTGGGGATTACGTGCTGTTTGTCGATGGCAGCCACGATCGCGCCGGATTTGAGGTGGTGAAGCACAGTCTGGTTGTACTTTTCGATGGCCTCCTTGAATGCGGCAAGATTTAGGATGCGAGCGTTCGAGTTGCGCTCTAGCGCCCGAATGATAGTTTCAAACTCGTCCTTGACTTCCTTCTCGGTAATATATGTGTCCCTGACATTTTTAACCACTCGGATAATATCCTTGATAACATCAAGCTTGTCCTTTTGGTTTACCAACTCGAACCTGTAACGACACAAAGTCAGCACCGCTCAACACTCGCAAGGGTGGGGCATTGAGCAAACATACCGTTCCCTCGTCAGCGACCCGGGATACTGCAGCTCGACCGCCGACTCCTCATCACTCGCCTCGGGAAACACCTTCGCATCCCCATGCGCAAGGCTGACGACCTCCCGCGCATGCACGAACTTGAGCGCCTTACCACTCTTTTCCGTATATCCCGCCTCCGCGAGCTCCGTGAGCGCGGCGTTCCGCAGCTTGCGGTCCGGGTCCGTCCGCACCATCTGCTTGTGCCTCTTGGAGCTGTTCTCCCAGCCGTCGTCGTCGTCGTCGTCCCCATCCGACGCCTCCCACAGCACGCGCGTCTCGCTGTCGGTCCCCGGCGAGCGTATGCGCTTCTTCCGCAGGGACGGTACCGCGAGATACTGGCTGCCGCCGCCGCCGCCGCCGCGGGACTCGTCGGTGGAGGAGGAGGTGGCGAAGGGGCTGTCGCTCGCGCGCGGGCGGCCGTCGGCCCCGCGCTTGCGGCTCACGGAGGAGGGCCGCGACGGGGTCTTGGAGCTGCTCGGCGTGCGCGAGGAGCTCGGGTGGGCGGGAGTTCGCGGCTTCGAGCCGGGGACCTCGACGTTGACGGTGCGGACTTTCACTTTGGGCTTGGGGAGCGTTTTAGGGACAAAGGCCCGTTGCTTGCTAAACATGGTCTCGGCGCGGCTAAGAGAGACGGCAAGGAAGGCGCGAGTCGAAGTGGCGGGCGCGGGTTGGACGGAGTGGACTTGGGTCGCGTGGTAACGACGTTGGGTGTGCCGGTGCCGCAAAGGAAGGAAGTGACGATGCCCGCGACTAAATAGACGAACGTTGTAAGCTAGAACAAGTGAGGGGCGCTCCGATTTGAACAGGACGTATAAGAATGCACGATAAGGCTGCAGGCTACAGGCTACAAGGCAGAAGTCGCAAGATATGAGACGAGTGGTGGGGTGAAAGAAAGAAAGAAACGCGAGATCGCAAATTCAATTCCCGGGCTGATGAGATGCAGCAGTGTGCAGTCTCTCAGTGGCAACATGAGACCCGTGTGCCGAGAGACCCTGCGAGACTTGCTGCCTAGGTACCAACCTGATGTACCCAGCAGGGGCGGCCGCCGCTAACAAAGTTGGTTTGGCCCCTGCAGCTGGCTGGACCGCCCGAATCCGCACAGACGGGTTCCCAACGGCTCGGGTCAACGTCAACTTAGGTACCTAGTGCGCTAAGCCTTCCAACTATTGTTTCGTGACATTCTGGAAATTGTCACACGCCGTCTTCCTATTGCGGCTATGGCGCATTCTTCTGGTCGCTATCGGCCTTTTCATCAGAGGTGCGATGGTCTTTAGATATGTGATTTGGGTAGGCGGCATTCACGCCGAAGGGATTTTCAACATCGCCGTCACGGATATGGAGCAATATATTCTGCTGCCCGTGATCCGAGATTTGCCGAGAAGGCAGACGGTCAAAATCTTGGGAAAGTGTGCAACGTGGATGATACCATCAAGGTCCCACAATGGATGGGTGATTCAGACTTGCAGCGAGATGTCATGGACTCGCAGTATCTATCCAGAGGCTGGGTATATCAGGAAGTGCTTCCCGCACGTGCCAACCTATCCTGTTCTGTTCTGTTCAAGTAAGGAGATGTGGCGGTCCTGCTCCCACAGCAGCTGCTCGCAAATCTTTCCCAAGAGCGAGTTGCTTATAAGAAGATTTAATGAGCCTGAGCCCATGCAAGATCCTCTCAGATGGAGAAGGAAATCCATTACGTCGCCTAGCCTGCATCAAGATTCTATCGCAGCTTGGACTCAGGTGCTCGCATACTATTAAAGATTAAAAAAAATACAAAATAAAAAATTGCATCATCTTGCCATGATTGGCCGGCTTTGCAAAGGGGTTTTCGGTCTATATTTCTGGGATTCCAGGGTGCTCGCTGACATTTGGGATCATGGTCCACAAGCTCAGGCTGATATCACCCAGGCACCGTCGACACAGTGGTCTCAACGCGGATGAACTTCCGGCAGAGCATTTCACTGCAATTCGATACGACATACCGTCTTGCTCACATGTGACTTTCGTTCTCCCAGCATGGTTTGTGGGCTCCCAGAGCAGAGTCTCACTTGCTGGTCCTATTTCAGGGCATGTCGGGGAACGTGGATGCATTTGGATGCAAGAAACCCGATGGAGGCCACTTGCATCTGCGCGGTGCGCTGATTACAACGTTGTCCAGGATAACTCGAGTGAAGAGAAATTACGGATGGGCCGAACATTTGGGCTACCTGGGTACTCGAAGGTAAAGGGGGTTCCGGCTCTTGCTCTACGCTCTGACTTTTGAGTTCTTGTCAGAAAACATGTGGATAGGATAGAGGGATTCTTCTTTGGCCATCCTTAACATTTCAGAAGACACCTATCTGCATGATTTCGAGCATTGGATTCTTTGTGGACTTTTCTCGACTGTTATCGGGCAGAAGAAATAGAAATGCTTACTATTTCGATAATTTCAGGGTAGAAAGATGGGTTCTGCTTGCGCGCGAGAGACCATGGAAGATGGACAGCCTTTGGCCCAGTAACTAGAGTGTTTGGGCCTAATCCCATAACCTTAAGGCTACCTAAACGTTTAAGTAACAAGCCGTTGCAAATCCTCGAAAGTATATACCCAGTCGCAACTTTCCATATTCCAAGCGATAACCACGCAAGAGCGCCGCGCTTATGTCTATTTCACACAATAAAGAGGCGCAGCAGTCAAGTAGTGCCGAGCCAACCAACATAATCATCACTCCACAGCTTGACCAAGCCTCACGCGTGCCTCCTGGCCTATCTGGGCGAGAGTAAAGTTGGGAACGGCGGGAATGCGACAGCTCCATGGAATGGAAAATAATCAGAACAAGTTAGATGGACGAGCCGGAAGGCGATGGTTGGAGAAGCAAACACTAAGGCTCTGTAATGGCATGCGCTGGGAGGCTTGTTGACGCCCACCTGCGTTGGACACTAAAACGTTCCGTTGCTGGTCCCTTGAGATGTGACACTGGAATATTCTCATCAAAATCCTCCGTGCAATGTTTGCTGGAGAAATACCTGAGCAAGTTCCAGTGGAGAAGCAGGAGTCGAGGACTCGAAGGAGAATAGAATCAAGATGAAATTACCACACTATAACTAGCAGACTTGAATCTTTGTGTTATTCATTACTATACCATGAAGTCTCTTCACTGTTCAGAAGTCCTCGAGTTTGTAGACTTCGTAGCCGGGCTCCTCATAGGGATGAGCTCTGTCAAGCGCAGGATGTCAGCCAAGCTGGGTGGATCAGTGCGCTTGACCAACTTGACCATCGTTTTATCATTCTCGAGGAAGCGCCTCCATCATTCACTTACTTCTTCAGGGCCTCAACGGCTTTCCGCGCAACATCCTCTCCAACACATAGCGTCTCTACGCTCGCCTCCTCCACCTTCTCGATGGCCCCCGGGGTTCCGATGTGTGGGTTGGCGGTGTCTCCAGGGCGAAATTGTCCGGTGCCGATCACCGTAAAGCAGCATTCGGTGTAATTGCCCGAGCCAGGATATCGACCTGCCCCCGCGGCGAAGATGGCCTTCTTGCAGACCTCGAGGTGAGAGGTTGGCACGCGGAAAATCAGCTTGAAGCGCTTGACGGCGGCTGCGGTGGCCATTGTGTGATCAAGTGAGGAAGCGCGGATGAGTACGTACGAGATCATCAGGGAGAAGACCTGGAAGCCTTGGAGTGTTCCTAATCTACCTAGGCACGACTAGGCAGATAAAGTGATACGTGTGGCTTGATGAACTGGTTGCCGACAGTAGACGTCTGCCGACCGTGCGTCGTCCAATAGTGATCCTTGTCGTAGGCTTGCTCCACTATTATCCTTGGCTCCACTTCAGGGACAGGGATTCTGCCACTATCAACTAACGTGCCTCTTCTGACCCATCAGACGCTCAGCTGCATCTACGTACAGTAGTGGAACACGAGAAAAAGAAAGTATGGCTGAGATGTGGTGACACCATCCGAATCCATCTCGATTTGAAGCTCGGCAGGAGGCTGTAGCCTCGAAAGTTCTCTCCCAGCATACCTGCAAGCTTCGTCTACATTTCCTGGCGGGATATGGCGACCACAGCCAGTTTGTCGAGCAGCAATGCGCCGGAGCAGATGCAGAGACATCTCAGACTACTCAGCGCAAGCGTTTCAGGAAGCGAATCTCGTGTTCGGGAGGTACTTGCGGAGGAAAACTGGCCGTCGTCAGAAGACCTCGACACGTTGAGGCAAGCCTTGGTCAAGGTCGCGACCAAAGGCAGCCTCAAGGTCTTGCGTCTGCTCTTGGACTCCGGCGCCGATGTCCACCCGAAGAAGGAACATGAACTGTCGCCCCTGTTCAAGGCAGCCGAGGCCGGGCATTTGGCTATTATACTGGAGCTCTTGGACCACAAAGCCGATCCGAATTGGCAAGCCGCGAAGACAGGAGTCGCTGGACAGACGGCACTTTTCAGAGCTGCCGAAGCAGGACATCTGACCGTTGTGACGACACTCTTGGGCCGCAAAGCAGACCCAAATTTGCGCGCAAAGAATGGGCAGACGGCCTTGTATCTCGCTTGTCTCCGGGGCCATAACTCTATCGTCAAGGCACTTCTGGATGGGGGTGCCGATCCGGACGGTGGTTGTGGCAAAGACGGGCGAATCGGCGACAAAGACGGTCGTACACCACTTCTTTTTCTCTCTGCGGAGAAGTCCAGCAAGTGGAACGTGGACACTGTCAGACTTCTACTAAGGAATGGCGCCAATCAGGATGCCAGGGACACGACCAAGCGATCACCGCTTCACTGGGCAGCCACAAATGGCTATGTTGAGCTCACGCGATGCCTTTTGAGTGGAGAGTTGGGAAAGACGACCGACATTAATGCTACCCAGAATCGCGGCAAGACAGCTCTACATTTGGCCAGTGAGCACAACCGAGTGGAAATTGTCGATCTCTTACTAAGTCACGGCGCGTCCGTCGACCCATGTTCTGATGGACGGTGGACTCCTCTCATCAATGCAGCTGAGAAGGGACACGCTACTGTGGTCACCAAGCTGTTGGACGCCCGCGCAGATGTCAACGCCGAACTGTCAAATCATATGACGGCGCTTCACTGGGCTTCTTTCAACGGACACGAGGAGGTTGTCAAGCTGCTTTTGGAGAGGCCTGATGTCAATCTGGCAAGGAAAGACCAGTTTGAACGCACGCCGATGATTTGCGCCGCTGAGAGACACCACAATGGTATCGTCCGTATGCTGTCCCCTACACGTCACGCGCATAGACTTTCAGAGAGCGCACGGGAGGCCACCAAGAAGTTCGAGGCTACCATTGTTGACTTCGGAGAGTTCCAGTTTGAGAAATTTCAGAAAAATGAAGTCAAGGAAAAGAAACCACAACTTGTTTTCAAGCACACAGTTTATGACCTGTTGTATGGCTTCGACGAGAAGACTGGACAAGCGACCGTCCCAGTCCTTACAAAGAACATCAAATGGCAGCCTCAGTTCAGGTGGATTCATTTGCCGAGCAATAATATTGCCTGGATTGAAACCCTTCTAGCGAAGTCCTTCATAGAAGGTGGCCACCGAGATGTGGAAGGCTTCAAGGCACTAGGGAAATGTTTCGACCAGGAGCATCGAGGACCCCTGGCACACGCCAATTTCATGCGGCCATATTGCCATCGCGTTCCAAGCCGGAGAGCAGAAAACGAAGACGGCCCTCTCGGTAGTGTGGCTGAGCAGGCCGGCGAGCAGAACGCACAACCAAGCCAGGCCACGCTGGCAGGTACGGAATCCGTCGCAACGGACCACTCGGAGAACAGTACGGGCAAGCCAGCGGAGAATAAGAAGAAGAGCAAATCTGAGCAGATCGCCGAGCGTCATCCTCAGCGACAAAAACGCAATAAGGGGCACCCAGGAAATCCACCGGGGACTAAAGAGGCGAAACTGAGCAGCAGACAGTCGTCTTTCGCCCCATCCTTTGCCTCCACCGAGGCTTTCAGACAACTGGTAAATAATGGGAAAATGGTGCTGTTTGTAAGTTTTGCTTCACTTCACACAGCTCCGTGCCGAATGTGCGGCTGATGTGACTACCTAATAGATGCCATTCCTTCATTACGAGACTCATTACCGGCGAGTGAGCATGGCTGCTACGATTGAGAAAGCTCGAAACGGTGAGAGACTGCCTGGCAACGCATCTCGAGATGAGCTTCTCGTGTATGCGTACATGAAAAGCTCCCTCCACCCAAGACGAACCTTGGACCAGTTCTTTTATCACGGTATCGATACCGCTCAGCGTGACAGCGACCAAGTCGTTTGGCGATACTGCAAAAAACATCGGAAATCCGAGGAGCCGAAGCTTTTCATGGTGGATCAGCTTTGGATGTGGGTTCTTGGTGGTGGTATGGTATCCCTAAGGGAAGAGACAAGGGGCAATATGGCTGACAACCTTCTCCAGACACCGTGATTACCTGTTTTCCTCAACGGTGGGACCAGCCCAAGCAAGATCCTTTGGACGTGGTTGACGCAATAATCAAGGAGACGAACGCAAAGACGCATTCACGTATCCAATCCGTTTACGACCTGGCGATGGTCATTACCAATCGCTGCGCAGGAATTTTTGACCGCCATCGTCTTGAGGCACAACAATTTCAATTTCTCGACATGTTTGAGTTCTCGATCGGAAACGTTACGAACGAGGAATCGAAGCTCTTTAGCAAGTTCAACAAAGCCTCGGAGCAGTCAACGCTGTGGCTGAATCGTCACCGTCGGGGAGCCAATGATGACCAAGTTGAGCACGAGTTTTCGAACGATTTGCTGAATATTCACAAAGAGACTAGGCTTCTGGCAGAGATCAAAGACATCCAAGATGAGCTGAAAATACTAGCGAACGTGCTGCACTATCAGACAGCGGTGTTGGAGAAATTCAGACAGAACATCGAACAGGAGCTGTGGGTAGAGGGCAACCGGAAGATCACGGAGCCGATCCTCAAAGATATCAAGCGGCGCTCCCAGGAGCAGTTGGACGACATTTCTGTGCACCGAGTCGATATTGAGCACATGTTTGGACAAGCCAGCGACGTCAAGGATAGTCTGACGAATCTGCTGGATCTCAAACAGAAGCACTCCAACGCGCTGGAGGCACGTTTTGCGAGAGAACAGGCCATTATTGCCGCGAAACAGGGTCCGCATAATGTCATCCTTTTCCTTCTTCTTCCATAAATTGACACACTGCAGGGCAAACGATTATGGTCTTCACCATTGTCACCATCATCTTCTTACCCATGTCTTTTATAGCAACGTTCTTCGCGATCAACTTCCAGGATTGGGGCGACGGACTCACAATCGGATACGTGTCGAAATTTATGTTCGGAATCGGCCTCGCCATCTCCTTCGTCTTCGTCGCATCGGCTTTCCTGGTGCACGATATCTCTGACGCCTGGAAGATCATCGTTAAGGGTATCAAGAAGCATGCCATGTGCCTCTTCCAAAAGTCAAGACCCAGTGAGGGAAAAGGCCGTCCACCAGGTGATATCCCAACCTGGGCAACGCAAGACGAGCAAAAGCCCGGCACGGCGGGCGGCGCCTCGACTGCGTACCGGTCGGTGGCGGAGGATATAGACTGGAAGAGGCGCGGCCTGGAAGGCCCCGAGACGTACATGAGGATGAGTCGGGACCGGGAGCGATATGAGCACGGGAGGCTGGGTCTGTCGCCCATGCGATATGGTGCGCGGAAGATGAGCATTGGGAGCGGCAATGGCGGTGTCTCGTGGGCAAGGCCGAGCTTGGATGGGCGCCGGGGACGGTTCAGTGGAGACCTGGAGAGGGGGAGGGATGTTTCACGGTCGAGGATACAGTGGGATTCTGCTCGGTAATTGGAACGACGAGTACACTATTCGTCGACCATGGTCCTCGTGCGGTGGGGGTGTCGAGTCGGTGAACACCTCTCCCCTCCAGGCCAACTAACTCACCCACCGTCCATTACTCGATGACAACCACTTATTTTCACTCTAAACTTCAAGTCTTGACCGACCCGCCAGTTCAAATAGGCTTTAGAATTTTAATAAGCTCCAGAATTTCAAAACGCCAAGGTCTACAGGTTCGAGTTCACCTACGCAGTCCAGGGTTTCTTCAAGCCTAGGCTTCAAGACCAGACTCCAAATTTATCCGAGAGTGTCAACCGGCGATAATTACCTAGGTTAGAGGTTTTATAGTCTCGAATGGCTATAATGGCTGTAGCCTCCCGGCCGTCAGTTGACCTAGGGGGAGTCCATTCGATACCCACCCGGGGCGCAGGTCCAATGAAGTCGTCATAAGCTGATGCCTCGCGTCTACCAGGCTCGCTCGTCTCTGATCGAGTATGGTCTTGCAAATCATTGAAGGACGAGGAGAAGACGGGCGATTGTCTCACCTTCAAAGCTATATCCCTGCACGCTCTGACAAAACGGGTTAGAGTATAATTGCTGCTTATTCGAGCAGAACTTAAGTGTATGTAATTCTACCTGGCACGTCATCCATTCCATCCGACCTCTCCAACTACCTAGGCTGGGTATCTGGCACTCCTTTTTCCAGCAGAACAGCGCTTATACCAAGGCTTAGCTGTCGCAAACCTCGCCGTCGAATCTCCCTCACCATGTCTTTCAAGACGCACGATCAAGGCCTGACGCCGGTCCTCATGGAGGCCCGCGAGAAAGAAGTCATGGACGAGATCGACAAGCTTATCGACAAGAAGCTGTACTTTGCCTTGGCCCGCATCATACCGGACGAAACCAACGCTGCCAACATCGTGAACGACTCGGAGATTCAGGAGCAGAGCAAGAACCTCAAGACTGCTGTGGCCGCTGTCATTGAGCGACATGAGGCCATAATATCGACCATCGCCAAGTCCAAGAAGGATAGGGAGGCTAACAAGCCTGTCTGATGAGCCGCCGCCCGGGCCTGTTCGGTCATGCTTGAGCATCGTCACAGGGAACCTGGTGGATGGAGGCTCGCGTATGCAAAGCGGCGGAACAGTCTTGGGAAGGGGCGATTCCAATGATGACTGGTGTGTAGTCCTCACTGTTGGCGCCGTGATCTGGCGGGGGATCCGAGGGAACAGCAGTACCTACCTCCTAAGCAGCGTCGCCGTAGATGAAGAGGGAAAAGAGGGAATGCAAAGCTACGCGCAAATGTTTTGACAACACGCCTTCCTCTCGAACTCTGATCAACCACGGGCTAGTCCCGGTCTACTTTCAGCAACCCGCCTCAGAAGCGTGCCGATATCATGTTGTTAGGGTGGAGTCAGTGTTGCTACCCAGAGACAAAACAACCACACGAGGACAAACGAAAGAGCTCTGAGGGCAGGTGCTGCCTCGGCGTTTCGTACGGTGAAGATTCCATGGTACATAGGCCGCGGTCTCGCGCGTTGGACACGATGCGGGACACGAGCGCGCTACCGAGACCGCCGTTTGCACCCGCCACGAGGATCGTGCCCTTGTCGTTTGTTGTTGCCGCTGGAGCCGCCCGTCGCGCCAGTGTGGATTGAAAGATGCGCTTGCGCTTAGCAGCAAGGCTAGAAAGCGAGTAGTATTAATAACCAGTCCAGACCGTGCCAGTCCGTGCCAGCCTTGGCATGTATTAATACGGACAATTGCGCAGCAGTGGCTTTTCATATACACCAATTATGCTCGATGTGCCTCGGTAAATAAATACACCAGCTACCAGTGCCGCTGTGGACGGGATATTTCGCCATGTCACCACCTCATAGAGAACACCTGCTCTTGGAAGGCGCTTGAATACAAACACTGACCTGAAAGACAGGAAGAATGCATGCTCTCAACACTTCACTCCCCGCAGGCAGCCTCAGCCGCAGCACCATGGCGTGTGACTGCACGCCCGCCCGAGACATGGCGAACCGTCAACGCCACGAGAGCACTTACCTCGTCGCGAGGGTCTACAGGGAGCTTTATCAGCTCTGCCAGCCCCCTGCCAATTCGAGTCTGACGAGATCAGCCTTCTTTTGCTAAGTTGGTCGGCTCGAGTGGAAACCTCAGAACGGCCGTTCGAATCAATGTAAGTGTATGAACATTAAATGTGCCCGACTGTGACAGGTTCTTCATTTAATGGTAGAGTCTTCCTCGCTCTAATTCACGAATCTCCCCATCACGTGCCGCCGTAAAAGAACAATGCCCAACACCGTTTTCATCAACCCCAACGACTCCCCACCGCAAGGGTTTCAGATACCCTTCTTCCACGTCACATGGGAGGACATGGCAAGCCGCACTAATGGCCAGGCTGCTAGTCGACACTATAGGCATTGGGCCATCATACTTGATAAATCCCAGGGAGACGATGATCAGAACCAGGGCAGCCAGGGTGAAGCAAGCTATGAGATGAAGAAGATTATTAGCGAAGCCCTCCGTCTTGCTCTGCTCACGACCAAGTGGAATGCCTCGATGATGAACGGAGACGCTCACTGAGAATGACGGCCATAGGACTGTAGCCACAAGTGGAGAACGAATGGGCCCAATCCACTGAGCCATCTGGGTTCAAGGCCGAGATCCGCGCAAGGAACAGGGCCTGCGAAATCAGCCAGTTCATAGCCGCCGAGGATGCTTGCAAAGGCAGGCCGTATTTGAACGGCAGAGAGATGGGATAGCTTGACCGCTGGTCACCGGCAGGGGTCGACACGCGTAGTGTCCTCCGGCGCCGGTACATGAGGCTGAACTCACGTTGCACCAGGAACGTGGTTAGCATGGCATTGTACGCGATGTAGAAGAGAGAAACGAAGAGCTGTGGAGAGTTTGCAACGATGACGTTCAGAACGAGGCCGAAAGGATCCGCCGTGGGTAGGCCGATGTATAGGAAGGTGTAGTCTTCCAGATTTCCGAGGCCCATGCTCCAGAAAGACGCCATGGATATTGGGATCTTCCGGAGAGCAAGCGACCCAAACGATGCGAAAAGAACGATGGGAAGCACGCCGATGAAGACAACGGCACTGTTGTTACGTCAGTTGAGTTCAGTAACTGCACATGCAGTTGTCCATATGGTCGCCTCCCCGTTCTTCTTTCCTTGGTCCGAGATGGTTTCTTTGCGCTGCGTGATAGTTCAATTACGAGATGGCAGATGGCTTACACGAGGAGAAATAGAGCCCATCGCTGTAGGTCGGCAGCATGCCTCCAGCGTTTCTGCTGCGGCGTCCAGGGCCGCGGCGCTCTGCCAGCCTGGCTCCGCTCAGACCCTGCCCTTCTCCAAGGTAGCCTCCAGGGCTTGTGAAAGTCTCGCCCAGCAGCGAGACTCCTCCCCTTCGTCTCAGGATCCGGAACCCTCATGAACGACGCGATCGCGTCTCCCAGGGTATGCAGTGGCTCTTCTAACGACGGTGCTGGAGGAGCGGACCCGCCCTCTCCTCTCACTTTGGCGCGCCTGTTCGCACGCCAAATGGTGAAGATGACGGTCATCTTGGCGAGGTTGAAGAAGCACACGGTCCACAGGATCCATGGGGAGTATTCGAGCTGGCACTTTTTGCCAGACCACGGGGGCTGCTGGAGCAGACAGTGGTCGACCTCGTAGTGTGGCTTGCCAAGGAACCATTGTGTGATTGGTCCTGCTGGAGACCTTATCACGCCTATGGCCGGGTATGTACCATTCTCCAGGGCCCAGAGGTTTTCCCCCCAGTCATCGGTCCTGGGGATGACAGAGACGTACAACAGCAGGCTATCGTTTGTCTGGTACTGGATACTTTCGTTCTTAACAAAGATGAGCCCGTTGCCCTGCGGTGCAAAGTAGTCGTTGTAATGATCGAAACAGGCAGATACATTGTAGCGCAGCCAAGGAGCAGTGGCGTTCAGGGCAGACTCCCGCATCCCCTCGATCACCTCGGCGTAGTCATCTGGTGGGTTGATCCTGTTGTCGTCGGTGAATGACCAGTCCGTTCCTTCACGCTGTTGCGCGTTCTCGATACTGAACGAGGAGGCGTTCAGAAACGAGTCCTTCACCACCGCGATGGTATAGTCAAAGGAGGTGAATGACGCAAACACGGCAGAGTTGTACCTTGGGATATATGTGGGTTAGCGAGGTCGGATTCGATCCCTCTGCCTGTTGCAAGGTACTCACAGCACGTTGATAGGCAGCGAGGTAAGTGCTAGGATGACCCACGATATCCTCCTCCAGCCCCTGACATGGCGCAGATTTCGGACGGTGTGTAACCCAATATCAACCCAGTTGCCTACTCGATGGGCCTCGTCCACGTTGGCCCGCGTGGGCGACACCTGCAACTGCATGCAGTAGTTCGAGGCAGACAGCATCAGCATGGATAAGATGCTGATCAGGACATGGAGCCATGAGCTGAGCGAGTTGACCTCGTCGCAGGCCCCTTGATACACCAGACCCACTGCCCCGGAACTCGGATAACGCACATTGGCGAAAATCGTCAGGCCGATATTGGCCAGCAACACTAACGAGACCAGCAGGATCTGGGCTGTCAGAGATTGTACTCTCTTAGACCATTTCTCGAAGATGGATGCACCCCTTTTCTTGCCGCCAGCAACGCGTTCTGATAACTGCCCGGTGGTCTTCGGCCTAGTCGCCCTGGACGCGGGCATGGAAGACAGTATATACTCGTGGCCCCTAGGGGTGTCCAGACAACCCCAGGTCGCCAACATTTTTATTCGCGCCTTTCTCGCCCAATTCCGAAACCTCGATTTCGCTACCCCGTGTGCTCCAGAATACCATTCCGTCGGTTGTTGTGTGGGAGATCTGTCCGGCGTCCCGATCGTGGTGGGCAAGTCAGCCCGATCCGCTGTCTCTGAACCCGACTCCATTCGTCGTGTCGATGGAGTGCAAAACATAAACGAGCGAACAAATTTTGATTCCACAAATGGTTGCAAGATTCGAATACGATTGAGAAAATAGCCTTGTTGGGATGCCGTACTAGGCCTTCTTGAACCCCTGTCTGCCTTGCGATATCATGTACGGAGGAGCAAGAGGGATGAACGTTGACAGTACAAGCAGCGGAATTTTGCCTTGTTTTGTTGATCCTCTAGGAGACCATTTGACCCAGTTGCATGCAAGATGTACCCTCGTGGGATCCAAACCCCTTTTCACGTTCGACAGCCTTGCGCGTACAATATTGAGGGAGGATTGGGGGCCTCCGTAAAGAACAAGACCCTCAAAGTCTACTGCAAGCATTGGCGGCAAGAATGAGGACCCCATCAGACACCCACACTCTGCCCTTCCAAGCTGAAACACCTTCCAGATCGAGTGAGCTTCCAGGTGATGTTGGCTCGGACGAATACCCTCCAAGCGGGTAAACGGCCCATGCAGCTGAAAAAGAGCTGCAGGGGAGATGCGCAACCGAGAGCGCGCTGTGCTACACGAACAGGCCATTCTTGAATCTTCATGAATTCACTGGCTCTCATAGCTCCGAGGGATTCACTACGCGACCCTCCTGCGTCCAAACATGGACCTCCGGGCTGGATGCTCGGGGCCCGTACAGCCCGTACGCAGTCTCACATACGTCAAACTATTAAGCAGCGAACTTCGTTGGTCTAAACTTGTTGCCCAAAGCTTTCAGACAAAGGCTGATTTCGCTTGGTGGTCATCACGACCGGCCAGCTTTCCTGCTGTACTTTCGAATCGTAACCTTGGAAGACGCTTCGTGTCTTCCCGAAAGCTTGACGATTTCATGTCTTCGCACCTTTCCCAGACGCTGGCTACCTACCCTCTTCCTGTATCATGCCCACCTAGCGCACAAGACTGCGCTTTATCGAATTACGTCCTGGTATCGTATACCCTGTCCGTTCGCCACCCCCCCCCCGAATTTTTACTCTTGAGCCAGGCGGTCAGACAGCCTCGCTTCCCGCCTTGGGTTCCATCGTATCTGCCTCCGGGAGGAGGTCCACGACTACTACAGGCGTGGACTTGGGCAGGGAGATCTGAGAATTCTCCACCAAGTGGTTGTCCTTGATGAGCTCGTTGTTGTTGTTGTTGTTGTTGTTGTTGTTGTTGTTGTTGTTGTTGTTGTTGTTGTTGTAGAGGAGTTCCTCGAAAAGCTGTCTCTTGACGCTGTCAGCATACCGGCACACGCCCCAAGAGAAAGTTTGCTAGTGGCGGTTGCGGACGCTGCCAAGCTGGAGACTCTACTTCACTTGCAGTGAGAGCACGACTTGAGAAGCGAAGCACCACACCAAGTAGGATGGGATGTTGCCAAGACGTTCTCCAACAACAACCTTGTCTATGTCTTCCAAAAGTCTAGAGCATCCGTACAGACCTCGGCAAGTAGAGGGAGGGTGAAGTGGTACATCTCGAGATAGACCTGCGCACAAGACTTGAAAAAGCACTTACTTATAGATGCCGTGACTGTGAGGGCAACTTAATAAGGCCTTGAGATCTACTGAACATGAGACCGAGCTAGTCCGGATGTCCTGGACACCGAATGGAGTCGAAGAATGATAAAAATATTGAATACTTTAAGCTATAAGATGAATGGTAAGAACACTCTACCAGGAATAGTTTTAGAAAAAGCCTTCTCTATTAGTATCATTGCTTTCTATTAACAAGGAAATCCTTCATAGATATCGTTACTTAATATTAGTAATATTCACTATTAATAGAAATCTTTCTATAATAAGGGTTTCTAGGTAACCAAAAGTTTTAGCCGAAAGGCAGGCCTCTTCGTAGAGGCGGCTTCGCCAGCCCTGCATGTCTAAGTCACAACGAAGAAGTCCTGAAATGCGGTCTTGTCTCTTACTACAGGCTTCTATTATAGAAGCTAACGCTACGTAATCATATAGAGATTAGACTATACTATACACACATCAGTGTAGCTACAAGCGTGCAGCATACAGGTGTGCACACTACTGACACCACACCTTGTCACATATTCATTCAGTCTTAGTATTTAACCAGGGAACAACCTCCCGAGGGAAGAAAGCAAGCCCATAAGAAATACCTTACGCATCCACGTTGTCTTGCGTGTCTATGAAATTTACCACGTTGAAGGAAAACCCACAAGCAGTATCCTCTCGTCTGTTCTATAACTTTTCCCATGCGCTGAGTACTCTAATCTAATGGATCTTGGACATCCTCTTGGACATGCTGTTGGATTCATAATCAGCAACTTGTTCATCATAGCTTGACTGAACCGGGTGTAAGAAAAACTCACAAATCATAGAAAGCAAACTGGCTCGGCTGGCTGCCAAACTCATACACGAACCGACTAGCCAGGTACGAGCCAAAGATGGCGCAGAGATACGCCTCAGGCACCCTCTCGATGATGGTGTCCAGGCCGATCTTGTCAAGCAGCAGCTGCGGGAGCGCATCCCGCAGAATAACCCTGCGGATCTGCTCGTTCTTCCACAGGTCGCTTTGCTGCAGCTCCTCGTCGAGCGTGGTGATGGCCACCGACAGCTTGTCCGACAAGGTCGAGCGCGGGATGTTGGTGGCCTCGTGCTCGCGCCAGATGGCCTCGAACTCGAGGCGGGCGTTCTCGCAGATCTTGGCCTGCACCTCCTTCACGTAGGACTGGTAGAAGGCGGGCGCGTTGCCGTTGGCGTCGTGGCACATGTGCTGCACGAAGCCGGCGTCATCGAAGCTGAGCGAGGCAAGCACCTCGAGGGAGGAGGATGTCACACCGCCCTTGTTGGCACTGGCGTCCTTGAAAACGATGCAGCCGGCTTCCTCGAGGCGCAGCTTGGCTTCCTGGGTGATGAAGAGGTTGGCGCCTTCAACGATGTAGGGGATGGTCGACTTGCCGTCTTTGATGATCTTGGAGACGCTGACAAGGTCGATCGACTCGGGTCGGCCACCGCAAGGAACGAACATGTCCGTCAGGCCGGTGTCGCGGAGGTGGTATGTGTTGCGGAAGGATGTGCCGTTGCCCACGAACTCGCCCGTTGGTAGTGTGATGTTAGAGTCATCGCACAAGACCCGGAAGCCATCCTTGGACAACTTGGACATGTCGAATTGGGCAACCATGAGACGCTCCTTGGCCAGGCGGGTGAGCTCTTGCTTGTCGATTCCGTTGGGGTCTACAAGCACACCAGATCCGTCGACAATGGACGTGTACTTCTCGTTGCTGAGGAGGATCTCATTGCTTCCCAAGTCGCCATCGGGACCGCCGGTCTGCATCTTCTTCACGGTGGCGGGGTCGAGGTTCAACTTGCGGTAAACACCTTTGATGTACTCGCGCACACTAAGGGTGGTCATGCCGTAGGAGTCGTGAGGAATACCGCCCAGCCTGGGAGATTTGCCGGTGAAGAAAGACTTCCACCATTGTGCGCCACGAGCCCGAGCGTGTTCGGTGGCCCAGTCGACGAGATCTGCTGTGTTCTCATCAGGACCCATGAAGATGATTTCCTGCTTGCCGTAAAGATCCACGATAGGATTCTTGATGCCAGGCGTCTCAGCGGGGAGAAGCAGATCTAGAATACTGTCAATGTATTTCTCAAATGCTTCACGCGTCCTGTTCTGCTGTTTTGGATCCAGCAAAATCACACCCTTCGAGCCACCCTCAGGGATGTCTTTGTTCTTCCGCTGCTGAGTGCTGGCCAGGCCGTAGTTCTCGTCGAACACATTGCGAGCGTTGATGGCGTAGGCTTCCTTGCTGCGAGACTTCACAATGCGGATACCACCACGGGCCACGTCCTTGAAGCGGAGGTGGAAACCGCGGGACTCGGCTGAAATGACAAGGAACATGCCGAATAGGGGCTTCGAGTATTCGACGTCGGGAAGGAAGGACGCGTCAAGACGGAAGCTGAGTGCCACCTTGGTAGGCGTGAAGTAGTTGGTCTTCAGAATGGCGTTGTTGAAGGTCCGGAACGCATTCATGACCATCTCTTCGTGTTCCGTGGACACCTCTCTGGTGATGGCAGTCTTAAGTCTCTCGTCAGACAAGACCTCGACAGCCGGTGTAGGAGCAACATTATGGTGATCGAATTCGGGGCCAACGCTGAGGTGAACGCTGGCAAACGAGGCGTACAACGTCTTGATAAGCTGGGGGTAGGTAGTGATGATCTCAAGGATGTAGTCAGGAGTGAAGGTCTCTGTTCTCAGCCTGCGCTTCAACTTGGACAGAATCTCCTGGTGCGTACTCTTTCGGGTGTCCAGAGCTTCAGAGAGGGAGACGTATTCTGATCCGAGACGGTTGAGGAAGTGCTGAGTGAATACCCACACACAATGACCGTATATAGTCTCCTGAAGGCTCAGCTCTCCGGAGGCGAACAGAGAATGCAACTTGGTCTGGGGGATGCAGTACAGGAGAGAAACCTCTTTCATGATCTGGTGGATGGATTGGTCGAAGGGAGGGTATCCGCCGCTGAGGTTGGTCGCGGGTCTGAGGTAGATACTCATGACCGTTATGCCATTGGAGAACTGCTCAACGTACTTCCTGGAGCTCGTTACACCGTAGTAGTGATAGAGGTCAGATAGGGCGCTAAACATTCCCCTGGCTGTGCGTGAACGGAAGGCTACAACAAGGCGCTTCTCTTGAGATCCAACGTGGTCGAAGACCTCAATGACCGGACCGGTCCGGCTGACAGCGACCTCGATGATCTCCCTATACATCTGCTTCGTGTTCTTGGTTGCCTTGGCGAGGAACATGCGGTCGCTGATGACCTCCAGGCGAGTCTCCTTAGGGTCAGCCTTGGGTTCGACGAACTGGCACTGGTAGACAAAATAACATCTCAGAGAAGCCTTCGCGTCGGCCTTGTCCCCCAGAGCACCTGAGGAGCGGAAGGTTTCCACCCTGAACCGGTCGGTCAAGTTGCCGTCGAGATACTTGTTCTCAAGTCTGGTCTCGAAACGAGGGCCTCCTATGGCACTCTTTCCGGGCTCCGAGGTGTCGATGTAGATGGCATGATCCCTGGACTCCATGTCCAGCCTGATCTCTTCCCGCTTGTCCTTGCGCGAGGAAGCGGCGACCTTAGCAGCATACAGCGAGGTGATGTGATCCGCGATGACGGATGTGGTCTCGAGCTGAAAGTAGACATCATCAATGCCTAGCTCATTGTAGAACCACGAGATCTGCGCTTCCACACGGTCCTCGGGGATCCAACCGTTCTTCAGAATCAACGCCTTGACTGTGAAGTGCCAAGTCAGTATCACTTAAGAGGGAAGCAGGGAAAGGCACGGCTGCTCACCCTCCTTCATCTGATCTGACTTTCCGACGAAAGCAGGTGCGATATATCCGACAGTAGCAGATCGCAATACCCTGTACCCGTTGCCGTTGCCGTTGGCCTTGGCCGGCACACCATGGCTGACTGAGGTGGGCTGTGGAGAGGCATGGCGCGAAGGATCCTGAGAGGCCGGGGTGTCCGCCCTGAGCTTCTCAACCAACTTGTTGTTGGGACTTGAAGTCGGTGACGATGATGCGGAAGCCATGGTTGAGATGTCTGAGCCACCAAAGGTGTCGTCTGATGAGTCAAATGGATCTATGTATGTGGGAAAGCTGTCACGCCCCACATGGTCAGTCTTGATGGCCACGCCCTGACTTATGGGTGGGATGAGTGTGGCATTTGTCATTGTTGTGAGGGCAGCAGGGTTGGAGATCGGAAGAAGTTGTTGGAGAGTGTGAGGCTCATGGGATGGGCTAGACCCAAAGAGAATATCTCATCGCAACAGGAGAGGGACAGCCTGGGGGGTAGGGTCCAGGTGGTATATAAACTGTGTGAAGGGACGATATGTAGGTGGTACATCCCGTAGACAACGGCATCCTTGTACCGTGGCCAACCCGTCGTGACGCCGGGCGACCTGATCGATCGAGACATGGATGCTAATGCGACCGTGCGTGGGGGAGGATACTAATAGTGCCAGGCTCAAAACTGTGCTTGGACATTACCGTAGTGGGTGTAGCGGTCGAGAAAACAGGACACCTTGCGGCATCTGGTGGATCAGAAGAAGAGGGTGCGAGAGGGGGATCGCGGCCAAAACGGGTGTAAGCTGAGCCAGCCGGCCGCGGCCACCATCATGGCCGGGAAACTATTTCCGCAATCTTCGAGGAGGAGCGGCCATGGGCTGTGACACTAGCGGTTTGTCTCGCCTGCTTATGGGTCTGGTGTCGATGAGGGACAGAGAAAGGGGAAGGGTCTCCAGGTACGACGGGAAGGGGAGGGAGTAACGGCCGCCCCACGACGGGACTAACACGGGCGCTACTGTGGTAGGAGGTATGGTTCCTGGCGCCGGACCACACCACGAGATGGACAGCAAAAGGAAAGGGACGGCGGGTCTTGACCGCCACAGAGCCGCAGCTCACGAACTGATAAGAAAACCCCCGTGTTGCGCCATTGTGTTTCTCGTGTTGGGAGTGTTGATATAGTGGCAAGCTCGAAAGCTGAAACGTACCTGTTCGGCTGGACCGTAGGCCCGTTTGGTGGCGCGTGAGCGGTGCACCTGAAAAGGGGCAGACCAGGCTAGTCGAGTGGCAGAGAACAGAAGAGACGGGCGTGGCTTTTTGTTTCGCTCGAAGGATTCTGGAAAGAAGAGAGAATAGAATCGGGCTGTTGGTTGGTTTCGAGGTTGTTGCTTCGTCGGTGAAGAAGCAACCCGGACGACAAGAGATGGACCGGGAATGTCGTTGGTAACAAAGGGAGGTCTCAGATGGCTGGCTGGCCTCTGCTGCTCGGTCCGTTAGATATAGATGGGAAGACTGAGCACAAGAGATAAGAAACGGCCAGGAGGGACAAAGCAATACCAAACCAAGCCGGCCTCCTCCAAAAGGCTACAGATGAGATCTCACCAAGGGCGCCTACCGTTCGTTCGTCGGTCCAAAGACAGCTCGTTCAGCTCCTCCGGAGTCTTCCAGGTCTTCCAGGTCTTCCAGTCGACACGAGGAGATGGTCTGTGATCAAGAAAGAGTTGATATGCAGTGTTGTATGGTTTGTTTGAGTTCCTGGGTTTTTATTATTAGCATGATCATGATGGTCCGTCCGGACAACCAGCAGTGGCATGGATCAGTGGCATGGACCAGGGGCTCAGTTGGGACGGGCAGTGTGTGATGGGAAAACAAGAAAAGAACAGGAGACGCTGGCAATGCATTGCAGGTTCCATTGCAGGTTCCGAGCAAAACTGATGTCATCAGTGGAATGGCACCAAACGAGAAACTCAAGATAAGCTGCTGCCAATAGCGGAGCCCTCTTTGTTGGCGGCAGCGGTGACCCGAGAGATCAACGACGGTCGTGCTGCGTGCCCCCCTGAGGAACCCAGGAACCCCCCCGAGGAACCCCCCTGAGGAACCCCCCTGAGGCTGGCACGGCTGGCAGCGCAGCTCAGCTCCAACATTCCAACATTCAGCTCTGCAGTGCTCTTGCATGGGTGTTTGTGGTTCCTCGGGAACAACGCCACCGGAGCAACCGAGGGGAAGCACGAGGATGGATTTGGACAATGACAGTGACAACGACAACGGTGAAGGGTGAAAATGTGCTTTGGCAAGGCGAGCGTGTACTGTAGCATCAGGTTCACTTACAATGTGCAAAAGGGAGCGTCTCGAAGTCGAGCCCTATTATTAGGTAGTTGGAGGTGCGGGAGGTGCCTGAGGTGCCTGAGGTGGCGGAGCTGAGCTGGCAGTAGGCGTCGCGTCGCCTTATAGGGCATGTGAACCTTGTCTGTTCTCACCTCCCGGCACGCTCACGATACCATGCGAGAGGTACCGGACCAATTTATACCAGTGGTTCCTCTCTGAACTTGTATGCACCATGACTCAATCAGACAAACTTTGACACCTTCGTTCCATCGTGACCTTTACCCTCACGCGCAGCAATTGCATCGATCTTGGCCAACGATGGGGCTACAAGAAAAGGTCTTCCCCAGATTCTCGATTTAGCGAGGCCGATCATGGGCTAAACTGGAAGGGGGAGAAGGTCCTGGCACTTGTGATTGGCAGTTAGGTACCTTGGCAGCACCTTGATTGCCGGTACCTGGAAATGTGGAGTATGGAGCGATGAACCGGCCTTCACATGCAACAGGACGGACGGCTATTCGAGGCTCTACTTTGTAGTATACATACCATAGTACCTTAGCACCAAGGACGCACGAAGGACGTAGGGTCTACGTACGAGATGTAGCCTTTCCATTTCAATCCTAGCTTATGGTCAATACGGGCTCCGAAATCCATAGTTGGAAGGGAGGCCTTTTCCAGGCCCCAAAGCAGCCATCGCATTACCCGGGCATCCCCAAGTCACGACAACAATCTATGTATACCTTGATGGAACCTCGGATAGGTCGGCCTCGCACAGCCAGCACCTTTACCAGAGCCTCATGTTGGACAGAAGCCGCCGCCATCTCGGAACCGTATCTCTCGAGGTTGCATCAAACAGCGTGATGCTGCCTACTTGCTGCCATGGCAAACATGGACATCATGCAGTATGCAGTATGCAGTATGCAGTACGAGAACGGCGTAACTTGGGGACAACAGGCCTGCCCGTCGTCGAAACTGAACTTTCAAACGTTTCCCAGCGTCCGTGGCTTGTCCATTTGGCCGAAGAGTGGATCGCATAAAGTAGCGAATTCTGACATCTCACGATCGCACACAGCGCACACAGCGCACCTACATGGACACTCCGTCACAGAACACGGCAACGCGGCAACGTGACCTCACGATGTGTCAAAATGGACAGCGTTGTACGTAAAACGTCGTCTCGGATTTCAAAATTGATATCGATCCCGGGCCACTTGACACCAGTCTCCCGGCAGCGGCTGACCCCATCCGCTTGGTTAGTCCGGCCTGTGCTGGGTGGACGATGGTGGTTGTGGAGTTTCTGTTACCCCCATTTTACTTGATCTTGCCCCGGCGGCCTTCGTCTCCGCAGGTCTCGACAGAAATCCGGGGTATCACGCGATTCAATGACTCCATTCCCGTTGGATTCATTGCCAGGTGGCTTTGCCATTGTCAACAAATACACTACAACACTGAATGCCCAGGTGACCCGTGCCATAGGAGCTGGTGCGTAAAGCCCGTACTAGAGCTTGACCGTTCCCGGGTTCCGAGCACCTGTAGGTGGAGATCAATGGCGGGCTCAGTGCATTTCACAGGTCTAGACAGAGTTCACCACTTGAATTTTTCTTAAAAAAATAAAAGCTATTTTTTTTCGTAATTATTCCTCGTGCTTTCCTTCCCCTCGTCAGCATGACCCGATAATCTTGACCCGGGCGGAACGGACACGATCTTCGCGGCAACCTTGGCCCGGCCCTCACCGTCTCGACGCAGGATACAGGGGGTGTTGAAAATGGGAAAGGTACCTACATACAACCCACCCAAGCCGAGATCTGTGTTCTATTTTTATCAGCGCCACACCGGGCCCAGAATCTCACCGTTAACGCACTGGGACGACCCGAAGGCCGCCTAAGAACCCCTGATCAACGGGAACACTATCAAGACCGTCGCAAGATCTTAATTCCCAAAGTCAGCGAAGCATTTCCTGGCATATCTCTCCAGATTCTTCCATTCTCAACTTCTCTTGCAAAACTTTTGCCCATTTCAGCTGCGGAATTTATATAACCTAGATCCTGGAGCCGGTAAGCCTCGAGGGTCCGTCATACCAATCTCAGTTCTAATTTGCGATCTCACACTGACGTTGTCTCTGACCAACCTACCTACCATCGTATGACCGAGTCGAACTCCTTATCGTCCAGAGGCCCTTTGTCCAATCGCAGATCAAGGGTATGCTGACGGGATGTGAGCTCATCTTCCTGCGACTGGATTGATGATGCCTGGGACGACAGAGACTTTTCAAACCTGTGGAGGGCTGCAGCTGAAACGAATAGCCTCAACGAACGAGGTATGAAGCAGCAGAGATGATCGTACTCGTATTCAAATTTGCCGTGCAATATGCTTAATATCTTAAAATGATAGGGTCCATACGTATGAAACTCTTACTACTCAAGACTGCACTGAGTAGAATATATTCTGTTGGGTTCTCTCGCCACATCTACCTCACCTAGCTCACTGAACGCCGCAGTGGGATGGTCCCCCCCCATATCCACCGAAAGCACTGCAATAATAAGTCCAACTCCGTAGATGGTCTCCTCGCAGGGCTCCCCAGTACGATACCGCTCACTGACACAGAGGAGGTCAAGACTAACAAGGCTTTTATCATGTCCCTTCCCCTTTTGCATTCGAAAACCTTGCAGAAACTTCGAGCTGTGGTATGTATTGCCGTATTGACATAGTAGGCTTAACAGCAAAACGACACGAAATCCTTAATAATCGCGCTGATCTACAGTTGACAAAACAACATGCACACCCATCCCTTCCACTGCCCGATATACTACTGCAAAGTAAGGTCGGACGAGAAGAAGGGGCTCCAGCGGCACCTATGGACAGTGCACAAGGCTCATACCGAGCGAAAGGGGATTCCATGTGAGTGCTAGTGCGCTCATATGAATGATGTGGCATGGCATGCCACAGGGATAATCTCAAGAGACCGACTCATTTGGCCGGGGCATGGGTATGACCAGACTCTCTACTGCCTAACGATTTACTCAAAAAGTGACATGGTGTTGTCTTCTTCCTGATGATACAGTTCTTCTTTCTCCATATCTGTTCCAATTTCTTCTACAGGAAATGGGATCTGGGTTATATATACTTCCATTACTTTAACGTCAAGGAAATCAATGTGTCGGCCATGCTCAGCTGGGTAGCTAGATACTCTATATCCCTGGTATATGTCCCTTAACTAGACACCTTACCTGCGTTCAAAGGTTTTACTGCAATGAGAATTGTACTTGCTTCCCAGATGGTGAAATAATTAAACCCATTTCGAGACAAATAGGTTGTACTGGCCCCAGTGATAAAATTCTTCCCTCTCAATCTGACGCATGCAGAGGCCTTAATACCTATCGAATCGATATGCCTCGGATAAGGTCTCCCCGCACCATCACACATAAGCAGCGTCTGGCAGATCATCATCCATCAGCACGGATTTCGCATCTTGGACACTCATCCTCTCCGCTCACATCAGCATGGCTCAAGTGCTCACCCTCCCGGACGGTCGCAAGCTCGACTACCTCATCTCGGGATCCTCTAACGGCTTCCCGCTGGTCTTCATCCATGGCACTCCCGGATCGTACGTCGTCGATCCGGATCTGGTCGCCGCGTGCCAGAAGAAGGGCGTCAAGCTCATCTCCCTCACTCGCGCCGGGTACGGTGACTCAAGCAGGAATCGTGGCAGGACTGTTGTGGATTTCGTGGCGGACATCCATGCCTTGCTGGTGCATCTGGGGCTCAAAGAATGTGCCGTTGGAGGGAGGAGCGGCGGCGGTGCGTTGAAATGGTCTTCTTTCCAGAAAGACCGTCGGACGTTCGATGCTAACCACCCTACGCAGGACCTCATACTCTGGCCGCCGCAGCTCGGCTTCCCGGCTGCCTCGCGGCACTCTGCATCTGTGGTGTGGCGCCCTATGAAGCGGAGGGGCTGGACTTTTTCGCCGGCTTTGGTGAAGACAGTTAGTGCGATGTCTAGCATATCGAAGCCGATTGCTAACAACCCAAATAGACATTCAAGAGTTCCAAGCTGCTCTCGAGGGAGAAGAGACTGTTACGAGATTCACGGACGCACAGCGGCCCGGGCTTCTTGCCGCCGATCCAGCTGGTATCGTCAAAGAACTGTCGAGCCTGCTGCCAGAAGTCGACAGGAAGGCCATCTTGGAGAGCAAGTCCATGGGCGAAGAAATTGTGAAGTCGTTCCGCGAGGCGTTAAAGAACAGCGTTGACGGCTGGGTCGACGACGACTTGGCTTTCACCAAACCTTGGGGTTTTGAGCTTGGTGAGATCAAGGTGCCCGTGATACTGTATCAGGGCGATCAGGATATGATGGTACCGTTTTCCCATGGCAAGTGGCTCGTTGAGCATCTTCCGCAGGACAAGCTGGAGCCACACTTGTTGCAGGGTGAGGGACACATCTCTATTGTGCATAATTATACGGATGAGATGCTTGATAAAATCCTCGCAGCTTCTGGGAAGTACGAGCATGTCAGCTGAGTCCTGTCGATCAAAACATTATTGTATAACACATTGTGAACATCCTTGCCCTCCATCAGGAACAGCTTGAACCGAAATCTTTTTCGCCGGAAGGTCTTTTGGTAGAAGATGCATCTTCAGCTCTGCACCGTGATCCAGCATGATCCAGTTTGGAAGCTTTCCACTGCCCATCCTTCTCCTTCGACCCAATTTGATCACAACCATACCACTGTCTGCCGTCATCATCCATATTTCCCCAAGTCATAAGCGTAATCTCCCTCTACTCCCTCTCCCTCTATAAACCACAGTCATCTAGCAAAGCTTATTTACAGCTGCCTAAAGTCTAACAAATCATACTAGCTAATAAACAACCTTTAAACGCCTAATTAGTATGCTGTGCATAAGGGCAGGACCTGTGCACCTAGTGCGCTGTATATAAGTGTCCTTTAGGACTTGTGCATATAGGTAATATAGTATCTGTAAGTGTTAAGAACTCTTCTAGAAGCTATTCAAGCTACTTAATTACTTGCTTAGTCCCTAGGCTTATACTTTGCAATCGGAAACCTACTTTGCTTTCTCCTGCCTTAATTCGGGATTATTTTCTAATCTATAAGTAGTTATTATTTTTTATGCTGTTAATATAGCTATAAAAGCTGTAATAGTTTCCTTTATATAATAGAGAATGCTGCCACAAAGCTGCCTGGTAAGTTTTCATGGGTTTGAGATTGGTAGAAGAAATCATGTGGCTCTGGATAACAGGGTCCTTTATATGAGAAACATCTCGATACCACGCAAGGGCGTCCATTATTATCGCCCCCAGTAGGCAGAAAGTGGTTCAGATGGCGGCAGACAAGCAGATATGCATTGAGTAATGAAAAATTATAATTCCCTGACATGTTCATGCTTATTTTCTACCGTTGATTACTTAGAAATTGCCTTGTTTTTATGATAAGCACTTTGCAACTCTTGGATGACATCCTAACTTTTCGGAATGCGAGTTGGATATATGCAGAGTATATTTGAGAGAATGTCTCTTACTTCTTGTTTACTTATCTTTGTGGAAACATGAAATACCCAGGTGTATCACGGAATTCATCATATGCTATGTAGGTCCAAATGGCACGGAGAAAAACCTGACATCTGGCCAGATTTGGGCCTGAAAATCCCTCTCTCTCTACAAGGCATCAATTCAATCATACTGTCTATACTGTTCACAACAGCCCCCTCCCCCCTCAATATGGCCCTGGGGGGAATTCCTTAGATCATCGAGTTCGCCTACACCCGAGAACGATGCATGGATAGTATAGCTAATATGACATATTAACACTACGGTAATCTCATATGTAGGACTGCAAGTATGAATGATGTGTTCAATTATGTAAGTGCTGGCGAGCTAGTGGCTGCTATCACAGAATCTTTCATGGTTCCTTTGTCAGGGAGGACTTTCATAGCTATTGCAAGCCGATCATATAAAGCAATTACAATTGCAGGCAGGATGGTTGTTATGTACTCATTCCCTAAACTCAATCTAGACATTGATGCATAGTGCTGCTATGATCAGCAGAAAAGGTATAGCCCATACATGTATGGGTGTATCATACTCAGGTGCCTTTAGAACAGAATGCCATCAGTGATTAGAACGCCACAGAATCTTGCTGCAAATTTAAGTCTCTGACCTCGCGTAAGTAGGTATTTACAGTCTCATCATTAACCTGGACCTATAGATCAGAGTGGAAACTTTCTGTATTGAACTCATCACCTCAGCACCCATGTCCATTCGTCTTACCACCCGAACCTATGAATCCGCTGCCGGGGGAGTGGGACCAGTGTCAACTTGAAGGAAAAGGACCTGGTGTCGCCTTATTCCGATTCCTGCAATAAGCAGATAATACTAAATACAAGTGTTTTACCCATTCCATTCCATCTGCTGCAAGAAGAATAAGACTTTGATTACCTCTTTACGTTCTGCATACAATGTTCCAAGCTTTTCGTAAACGGCCTCGTACGAACGTCAGTTTTAATACTTGAAAGCCCCGAACGCACTAGCAATTGGTATCTTCCTTCGACTAGGTATCTTCTATATGGTCTTTTTTAGGTATTTGCTTGCAGTCAGTTTTTTTTGTGAGACTGGGATCGAATTTTGTCTGTGGCCGCGATCTTCGACCTAGTGATGTCGGATCCTTTCCGGGGCCCCACCCCGCCGCGAACTCCCTGTCGATTTTATTTCGTATGGCAAGTCTGCCTCTGCTACCAAGTAGCTTCAGTATCCCTATTGTCGACGCACCAGCTACAGTTTATGTCGTAATAGAGTTAGGGCTAGATCTAGGGCATATTGCTTATATAATCTTAACAACATAATGTCGAATGTCAGGAAGAACAGACAGGGGGTAGGGGGTATCGATAACTAGTACTCGTACTCCGCACGACTCGGGCAATCACACACATCCATTCCTACATGATTTGCGAAAATATTTCAATGAATATCCGGTGAGATGGCCGAGTTGGTTATGGCGCCGTACGTTAAATCCCACAAATTCCAAAGTTATAACAAGGTCTAACATTCAAACAGAGGTTAAGGTTGATCTTAACAATGTTTCCTGGTGGAGCAATCCTCCTGGGTTCAAGTCCCAGTCTCATCAATTTTTTTCTTCTTTTTGCACTGCTCTATAATACTGTTGCATTTTTCTTATTTCTATATGTATTAGTCACTAAAGTAGGGCAACTAGTCTTAACAGCTTAGGGCTTCTAGTTATAATAGCAAGGGAAGTCTAAAATGCTTCTTTAAAAGTACCTAGATTGCAATAGCATCCCTTTAGACTGACTAGAAGTTATACTAGCTCCGATTTACTTAAATAAACGAAGATTTCTCTTTAGAAGAGCTTTATTTATTCTACTTATAAAGCTTAGCGGTATATAGAGAAATAGGCTTAAATAGTCTTTTCAGAACTCTTTTATAGATATATAGTTATGCTATCAGATAAATCTAAGCAACAGATAGCATAAAACAACGCTCTTACTTGCATTCTCTATATCTGATTTCAATACTAACACAGTTACGGGAATTGATTAGTTAACTCAGCAGCACCTAGCCGAACACACCCTATGGGCTTGATACTAACTATATAAGTTTCTATCTCACGAACTAAAAGTTCTCTAATGGATACAATGATTTAGATAAGAAGTCTAACTCATGGGTCCTTAAGTCCCAGCGGAGAGTCACATTTATGGCACGGATGGCTTTTCGGCCGCTTGCAGGCAGGGCTTATTTTCGACCAACTGCAGCCCCAGATGCCTATCCATCCATGTATATGAAAAATCTAAACCGAAAGTAATCTATTTATCGCAGACCCGCATGTTACCCTACTAGTCCTTCGAACCTACGGGTCATTGCAATGCAATCTGCCAACGCACTGCGTCATAGCCTCTGCATACGGCGCAAGTACCAAGGCAGCGTTGCAAGCCGTGTACCGAGAGGTATGTATCTAGACGAAGCAAAGTCGGGTTATCACGCGCGCCGTCCATGAAAATACCAAGTAGCATCGTCTGGGCAAGCACCCTCGAAGGGAAAGACCAACATACGGAAACGAAGGGGCAATTAGGTATACATACAGGCATAGCCGCTCTAACCGCCCCTCTCCCCTTTATTAATTCTTTTATCAATTCTTTTCTCCCGCGAGCTAATCTGTGGACTTGTAGCGGAAGTCTGTGCCAATACAGAAGGGTGGGCAGCACACTGGTATGCGACTGGTTCTGGGACGAGGTTATCGTGGAAGCGGAGGAACATGGAAGATCCTGGTCACGGCCCGCAAGGCCAAGTCCGCCTCGCTTACTAATAAACCGCATTCAAACGCAACTACATACCGTACCGGATGTGCCTGGGCGCTGGCAACGGTAATAAAGGAAAGAAACGGTCTTACACCATACTACCGTTATGCATTAAATAACCGTTGTGCACTTAAATAAGCGTTATACACTATATCCCAGCGATATGTATAGCATCCCGACGGATGTATCTTTCAGCTAGATTTATATAGAAAGTTACTTCCTTTTCTCCAGACTGCCTAGTTTTTCGTTTACTTCGGGATAAATTCTGGCCGAGGCAGTTTTTGAAAACAATGCCTTTATTTGCTATTCAGATACTTCGACGGGGTTTTGCCTCTTCGTCGCTTCGTCTCTTCATCTCTTCGTCTCTTCATCTCTTCGTCTCTTCATCTCTTCGTCGAAGCCTTCAGATAAGAGGGCAAGAGGGCTAGGCTTCCCGTCGCATGCCTTCCTTATAACGGGCTTCACGACAGGCTTTACAACTCGAAAGGAAGGAACGGCAGCCGGCAGCCAATCAGAACCCTTCAAAGCCTTTCAGTGCATAACGGTTATTTAGTGCACAACGGTTATCAGTTGTAAGACCGTTTCTTTCTCGCTAAGCGTGATAGCCCTCTGACAACCGTTGCCAGAGCCCAGGCATATCCGGTACGGTACATAGTACATCTCCTTGTCTGCAGAGCGGCTACGACTCTCCTCCCCCATCTTCACGTTATGTGCTTGCAAACCGACGCCATCTTGGACACAAATCATCCCATTACTCCAAAATCTCGGCCACCCACTCATGAACCCATTTTCGCATCCAGTCCACACCCACAGTGGGCAGGCATGTCACGAAGCGTCGCGTTGCTGGCGACAGCACGCTCGACAGCCATGAGTTGCGCCTCCGTCTCGCCCTTTTCGCCGCCGCCCCATAGGCCGTCACGGTAGAAGTCCAACAGAAGTCCAACAGCTTGATGGCCGCGTTGAAAAATCTCTCGCTCTCACTGTCAACCAATTTCGCCAGCCAGGCAGTCGACGAGACGACCTCCAGGGTACGCTTGGCACCTGCTGCGTCCTTGATGGCAGCCATCAGTGCCTCCCAGGTCGTCGTACGGGGGTTCCGCACATTGAACACCTCAAGGCGTCTGAATTAGGGGTCCTCGGTTCAGTCTGATGCGCGGGGGTGGCGAGGTCGATCACGACATTGGCCAGCAGATCGGACGGCACCCAGTCCACTTCGGAGACCTGCGGGCCAAGGCTGTCCGGCAGACACCCGAGGCGTAGAGAAACCAGGACCAGACTTGGGAGCCACTCAGAGCGGTTCCACGTGGCCCCAGCTCCCTTCAGCGGCGCCCGCGACCTGGCCCAAGCGCGCTACCGTGACGTCGATCCCCAGGTGCTCGAGCCGCGGCAGAGCAGAGCAGCTCGGCCAAGAACTTGCTGCGCGAGTACCCGTTGGTGAAGGACGTGTCGAGCGAGGTGAGCACGTTTTCGGGCGCGGATCCGGCAACTCCTCCCACCGCACCCACAGAGGAGATGAAGACGACCTTCGCCGTATGCTTGGGCGCCGCGGCCAAGGAGAAGAGATTCGCCAGCCCTTGCAGCTGCGGGCGGAAGGCGAGGCGACCTAGGTTGAAGTTGACGGGCCAGGCGTTGTGGATTATAAGCCCGACTTGCGATAGCTTTCCGTACGTCACCTCGTCCAGGCCAAGCAGAGGCTGAGAGAAATCCGTTCGAAGGAAAGTGACACTCTTATTCAGGTCATCCGTGGGTATTCCCATAGCAGCAAAGCGGGCTTCCTGGGCAGCACGGTCACCATCCTGACCGCGGCTGAGGGCGAAGATACGGCCGCTCTGGCGCTTGAGCAGCGCGCTTAGAAAACGGGCACCCAGCGTGCCTGTCGACCCGGTGAGGATGACGTCCAAAGCCTCTGTGCTGCTACTAGTATCAGGGGGCCCGGACTGTCGGATTTGTTTGATGAGCCCCTGGTAGGTGTCTAGCAAAGGCTTCATCAGATCCTCATCCCCGTCTTCGGGCCCGTCATTTTGCTTTAGAATGGCGGTCGTGAGCTGCGGAATTGTGGGATTGTTGTAGATCGTGGGCATGCCAAGTTATGGACGGTGGAGACTACGCCGCAGGGCCCGCGTAAGCTGCAGCGCTTGTAGGGAGTCCATGCCGTGATCAAAGAAGCTTGTCGCGTTATCATAGTCCACCCAGCCCGTGACGGCCTGGATAGTGTCCCGGACGAAACGAGCTACACATTCGGCGTTTGAAGGATCTACCGATGGTCCAGCCCCGTCCTCTTCGTTATCTGCGATTATCTCGGCATTCGCATATAGTGAATCAATGTCGGCGGCGTACGAAGCTAAGCTCCCAGCGCGCTGGACTGTGCCCTTGCCAGCCCTGAGTAATGGCTGGTCTGGCTTTGTGACGAGGATCAAGGCCTTCTCAACACGGGCATGGGTCGGGGCGACGCTGTTTGGCTCCTGGACGCTCGGCCAGATGCACTCAATTAGGGCTGCCTCAGCAGTTGACAAAAGATCTTTCTTTACTGGCTCGATGATTAGCGCAGCTTGGAAACGCTGGGCGCCCCCAATAAGGGCCCCGGCGAGTTCGGCGTTTCTTGCCACCACGTGCTGCTCCATTGAGATTGAGAAATACTTACGAGACTTAGGAGTCAGTAATTGCCCACAAGGAAAGTAGGGAGGAATTCCAAGACGTGAACCACGAGTTCTGGGGTTTTCACTCTTCAGAACACTCTTATATCACGACTCAAGCTGCGGACAGACAGGGAAGAGATTTCCAGTCATCTCCTGTCTGACTTAATCCGGGCGGTATCAGCTGGTTCGGGATGCCGCACTCGGTTGCCCCCCACCAGGGATGCAACAGCACCTTGGCTGCAACAGCGTCTCCGAGGGCCTGCGGTACCACCGATAGACAAGATTAGCTTCAGGTGGGCCACGCAGTAATCAAGTATCTTGGGGTTCTGAGCCAGCTCTGCTACCACGGACGGTACCAGGATTACGACCTCAGCGGGCGTCGGCTTTCCCCTTCATCACCAATTTATCCCCGTTTGGCTGGCCGAACAATACCAGCCCATTTTCAGTCAATACACCGGACAAAGGACTCGTGCTAACGATATTCAGGCAAGAGTTTACGATGGCCCGCTCCCCCGGCATTGAGCGGCCGCTCGCTTGACTAGACCGTCGTTGGCGTGCTCGGCACAGTCGACGACCCCTCAGTGGCTACATCAGGAATGGACATTCTTGTACTGCGTATATATCACACGTACTCTCACCAAGTCAAAGAGCTTGTGTCATTAGGACTCGCTCAGCACTTTATGTAGGTACGAAAAAGCCCTTACGACTTCAACCTCATGGCACAGTCCTTAGCTTTACCTCCAGTGAGCTCTGCACTCCCTGCGGGCCACGCTGAGTCCAGAGACGCCCTGAATAGGATTCTCCATACCCACCATGTAGAGCACTGTAAGCTTTGCAGACTTCTATCTTGGTAAACGAATAATGCTCTGACATCCCTCAGCCCTCCTCTGGGATATGGGCCGCTTCATCGACATCGCGCCCGAGAACAAAGACCAAGGCATCCACATCGTCCACTCGCCACACCTTCTCGGCTCCCTTCACCTGCTAGGTGCACCCCCCAGCCGACTCCAGGAGGTATACGCCAGCGAATCCAAGATACTTCTGCCGCCCTCAGATGCCCAAGGTACGATTACCACCGCCAACTGGCGCACCCACCTCGGCGACAGGAACTTCACGCGCGAATACCTGGACTTCTTCACCCGCGAGCTGCAGGCCCATACAGGCGACTGGCGCGCCCTGATCGAGAAATACCTCCTCACCGGCCCCAACCCGCTCGTCCACTCCCTCACCGGCGATCTGTGCCACCCGCTGATCCACCTCGCCTACGCGTACGAGCTGGGCAGTGCGGAGCTCGCCACCGACGCGCTGACGTACTGCGCGGTGCACCACGACCCCAACACGGAGACGTACCTCGACGCCCGCGGCCTCGCGGCGGCGGCTCCCACCGGAGAAGCACCCCGCTCGCGGCGGGCGCTCCTCGAGGTGTTGGACAGCATCCGCGCCGACGGCCGGCTGGACGGATTCCCCCCCGGTGGTGGTCCCGGCCGCGAGCACCTCGCGCCGCTGCTCGCGAAGCACGAGGACGTCGTGCTCGAGTACTGGCGGTCGTGGCCGCCTGCGGGCGACAAGGACACGGCGGGCCAGCTGTGCGAGGCGTTCGATGCATGCGTGGCGCTGCTGGTGGGGACGGTGCGGGAAGGGGGGTGGTACGATTTCATCCTGCTGCATGCGCTGACGGGGTGTCATGCACTGAGGGTGTTACTGCCGGAGCTTCCTGAGAGCCATCACGCTGCCTTGTTTCATCAGTGGTGGCTGTTCACCATCATGGTGTATATCACGCAGGGTCGGCCGGTGATTGACGATGGGCTTTTCACGAAATACCCGCTCGAGGGCAAGGACTGGTCGACTCCGGTGAGATTGGCGATCGAGAGCCCGGCTGGGTTTGATGCTCACTATGTGAAGGCCATTCGGGCAATCAAGTCGGCTTCTGAGCTCAGCGGCCAGGTCGCAAGCGGTGCTAGATACCAGCGGCACCCGGATGAGTGGTACTTGAAGGCTGCCACGAGGTTCGCGGAGACGTTCAGCAGGTATAGGGGCTTTGGTCCCGTGGACGAGGATATGATCCAGCAGCTGATGGCTCTGTCAGGCCAGGGAAGCAGTGAGCGCCATTGAAATAGATTGTACTTTGTTGCGTTACATGCCAGTGCTGCGCGTACTGCGCATAAACCACTCGAGAGTAGTGTTTGTTGCTATAGTAGCTAGGCTTTCAGTATGTATACTATATATATATATATATATATATATATACTATATAAGCAACCCAGGTAGGTACTATGGTATATGAATTCCATGTGCTGCAACCTTGGGCCAAGCACCCTGCCACCGCCAGTCCCACCAGGGGGTCCTAGCCCACGAGTGAGGCCCACTTGCACTCATTTGATTGGCTCATAGGCCTCCACCACGGATCTGCAGCCCTGTGGGCGTCATGCTGTGGATTTCCGCAGAGCCTCCATCTCGAGATCCGAATCCTCGAATTGCAATTTGACCCCTCTCCCTCTCTCTCTCTCTCTCGCACATCTCCTCCTCACCCACCGTGAAAAAGTTTTCAGGTTCATGTTACACGAGGAAGCACGTAAACACCTGGTTTGCTTTTGTATGTATACTGACCATCAGCAGCAGCCTTTCTTTTTATTTGAAGAATTGCACAGACCGCGTCGGATCGTCCATCTCTCTCCCGCCATGCCGTCGCACGAGGCAACGAACCCCGCCAAGGAGATGGTCTCTCCTGCAAAGGGGGACGAGGAAGCCACCACCCCAGCGAAAGAGGGATCCTCTCCTGCCAAGGAGGACGAGCCGCAGGCCGCGCCCTCCCCCGCAGACTCGCGCTCGGAAGAGGGCGAGGCCCGAAGCGACGACGGTCCAGAGGAGGATGAGCAGAGAACAAGAGACGGACATGACGATACCAACGCGACAAGCGCACCACCCCTCCCCAACGAGCCAACGCCTGCCGCCGGAGACGCCCCTCCCCTTCCGTCCGAAGCACCGCCGGGGCAAGCAGCAGCAGCAGCATCCGACGATGGCTGGTCGGCAGAATGGGACGCCACGAACCAAACGTGGTACTTCTACAACCGCTTCACAGGCGTCTCGCAATGGGACAACCCACGCGTACCGACCAACGCCGACGCCGCGCCAGGCACCACCATCACCACCACCACCGCCTCCTCCTCTTCCTCCGCTGCCGCCGCCGCCGCCTCCTTGGCACAAATCTCCCAACCCACCTCCGTAGCCGGGGGCTACAACCCCGCGATCCACGGCTCCTGGGACCCGAACGCGCCCTACGCACAAGCCTACAAGGCCACCGACGAAGACGACGAGGCCGAGTACCAGGCGGACCTGGCGGCGTACAACGCCGAGATGATGGCGCTGGACCCGACCGCCGCCGCCGAAGGGTTCGCCGGCGAGTACGCGCAGAACGCCGCCTTCAACAAGCGCACGGGCAAGCCGCAGACGGGCGACCAGAACCCGGAGCGGTACTCGGATGCGAGCAAGAGCTACCGGCAGATGAACGCGTACTTCAACGTGGACCAGGCGGCCAACAGCCACGACGGGCGGAGCCTGAAGGCCGAGAGGAGGGGGAAGCAGCCCACGCGGAAGGAGTTGTCCATGTGGAAGGAGAAGAGGAAGGCGAGGAAGGAGGAGAAGCGGCGGGCTTGGCTGAGGGACTAGGTAGGCGGGTCTGTCTGTTCAAACCGCCGCTCTTGAGACACGAGTGGAAGGACTCGTTACATCCACGTTCCAGCGTTGGAGATCGATACATCTGGAAAGAGGAAATCTTCGAGTGTGCAGAGCGCTCTTGAGAACCATCTGGATCGTCGTTTTGGGGTTGGTTCGGTTACGGAAAGTGACATGGGAGGAATGGAGGCCTAGGGTGGCCAATGGCAGGTGTCCAGTTCTGCGAAAGACTTCGGCCGACGTCGTCAAGCTCAGATACCCAAAGAACAGTGTGTAGATTAAGCAGCGTACTTCATACCCAATTCGACTTCATTTCGTCAACTTTTCTGCTATTCAAGCTTCATCCTCCGAATCATCGTCCTCCAGAGCAGCATTCAGCTGGACACTACCATCACTGTCGCTGTCGCTGTCGCTACCATCGTCCCAAGCCGCGTCGACGTCCATCTTGCTGCCGCCAATAATCTCCGGCGCCTTGCCCATGTCGACCCGCTTCGCAGGGGGTTCCTTTAGCTCCTCGCTCTTGTGCTTGAGCGTGGAGGAGAGCATGACGGTCGCCTTGCTCTCCGTCACGATCGTCGTGCTCTCCTCGACCGGCTCCTGAACACTGCCGAAGCTAAATCCCGCCGGAGGTGCGGGCTCGCTGTCGGTCATCTCCTCGTTCTCGCCCTGCACAACCTCGGCTTCCTCGTCAACCACACCCTCCGCCTCATCTTCGTCAGCCTCCTCGTCCGTCCCCCTCCTTTGCATCCTCTCCAACAATTCCTCATCATTATCCTCGGCCGCCGCATCTATCGAGATAAACTTCGCGCTCTGTAGATTACTCCTCAACACCTCCACGTCCTTACTCTGCGGGAAATCCCGCGCCAGAAACGGATAGACGCTCGCCAGGGTCTTGCCCGTCCGTGTGCGGTACGGATTCAGCACGCTCGCCACCATCGCGTCTTTGTTGTGCGACAGCACCGCCGTGCGATCGATCAGTGCGCGGAGGGTCTGTTTGAGGTGTGTTTGCGGCAGGTGGGAGAGGAAGATGGCCGAAAGCGCCGAGGCCGCGGCAAGGTGTGTGCTGGGAAGGTCGGTGGAGGATGTGAAGGATGATCTGCTTTGGGTGGTGAGGTAGGCGTCTGCATTGGAGGAGGGCTTGGCGTAAGAAGCTTTGCCGGCTGCAGGCTTGTTGTCCTTGGCCTGAGAGGGCTTTGGCCCCGCGTGGCCTGACGCGGCGAGGAGGTCGCGGCAGGTGGATTGAATGGTCTTGTCGAGGGAATTGACGCTCAGCTTGGACATGCTTGGTCCGTGAAGCTCGAGGAGTCCGCGGATGAGGACGTAGCCGCGCTCCCGGATGAGAGGGATCTGGTGGTGGGCGTCAAATACGCGGACGGTTTGGTGGAGCACGTCTGCTGCGATGGGGACTGCAGACTCTTGCAGGCGTTGCACCAGCGCGGTGAGCAGGTCCATCACGGCGACGTGGATGTATGGGAGGACGCTCCATAGTTCGTCTTTTTCTTCTCGGCCGATGGCGGAGTTGAGCTGGGTGTCGTCCGGGTCTTTGGAGCCCTGCTGGGGGGGCACGATCAGAGTGACCCGGGCTGTCAAATCGAGAATCGTTGAGACTGGTGTCGTGACGGACGTCTTGGTGGGGGACTTGAGGAACTCTGCCAAGGTCTCGAGCAGGCCGGTGAGACGGTCGGCACCACTAGATAAACCGTTCCATAACGGCAATGTCTCTGTAGAGTCACTACCACCATGTGGTTCGTCTTCGGACGAGACACTCTGGCGCGTGTGGCCGCTGCTTGATTCCCACGATTCCCGAACAGCCCGAAACACTTGGTCTGCAGTAGCATGGCTGGTTTTGACGAAGCCGTCAAGAGTCCTGGCCCATTCCTCTGCATTACCATTCTTGGGCGTTGTGTAATGCTGCAAAACAAGCAAGCTACGTGACGCCTCCCTCATGCTCTGAGGCACGACAATCTTGTCCGATGCAGTCGGAGCGACGTAAACTCTGAACGCGGCCTTGATCTGCGCACTGAACGGTCGTAATGTCGTTGGGTACAGCGGCGTGAGGGTGCACAGAGCGTTTGCTATGGTCTCAACCAGTCGCGATGGCGGTGTTTCAGACTTGCTTGATGCTGGGGGCTTGGCAAGTTGCAGGCACGCTGTGACGAAGGCGGGCAGAGTAGGGGAGGCAACCTCCCGGACGAGTGCCTGGAACTCGTGGAGTAAGGAGTATACTCTCGTCAGAGTGATGATTGCAATCTCCTTTGCTGGGTAGAGGTCGTTCTTCTGAGCTATTGTCAGACAGATGCTTCAACACCATCGAGGGTTTATAAAACGCACCTGTATAATCGACAAGAGTCCTCGCACCCAAGGCTCCGAGGTTCGAAGACACTCATATCCGCCGACATCCACAACCGCTTTGATCAGGATTGCGGCAGCAAACCGACCCGGCTGGCTCCGGCCATTGTTCAGGAGGGTGGTGATTTGGGTCTTCAGTCTGTGAACCAAGACCGAATGCTCAGAAGCGCCGTCCTTGGGCTTCTGATCCACAGCCAGGGACAAGACTCCTCCACAGCGCCGAACATGGCTGACCAACGATGGACATAACGGTGGTAGATCAGCAGCATCTGTCGAGGCCAGTCGACGGCAGAGCACTTGCAGATCTGGCGGTAAAGACATGCTGAGGCTGAGGTTTTCTCTCTGGCCGAGGGCTCAACTGGGTTTCGCAATTACGGCTCAGCCTTGTGAGACTTCGACATGGGCCAAGACTACTGAGAACGCCAGAGGAGAGTCCGGAAGAGGATCCGGAGGAGAATGATTGGCCGTATCAGGGCCGGGGTTTGGACAGTTGACTTTGTTTGGTTGTGTGTATCGTATCTTGCGAAACTCAGGATGAAGTCTTTCAAGCTCTCGTCTGAAAAATAAATCTCTACAGGGGTGACAGCAATGTGGATCCCGCCAGGATGTACCTGCTTTGCGTATTCCAAAGTACCTAACCATACCCACTACCTGCAGTCAAGCAGCACACGGCGGCAGGCCTGCATGCCTGCAGACTTCGGAAGACCCTTACCGGACCCGCCCCTGTTGTCCCTGCTGTCCCCTGCAGGAAACATTCTTGGAGCTGTCAATTCAGACCAGGGTGCCTATAGGTGCCAGGGGTGCCAGGGGTGCAAGCGGCCAAAGTCTCCGGAGGGTGCCCTGTGAACTGTCACTGTGAAGTGTCAACCATCACTTGTGATTCGACCCGTTCCAGACCCCAACATCGCCGAACCAGCTTGAGACCCTCGTACTCGACGCAGGTCTGATCCCGTGTCTGGGCCTAACCCAAGTGATATCCTGCTAATCTCTAATTCATTCCCTCCTCAACCGCTTCCTCCATGACTCAGCTCGACGACGACGTGCACAGTTCCCGTTGAGTCTTCAGCAGATCCATCGCCCTCATCGTCGCGAGCCCTCCCCCTTTTCCCGCGCCTGTCATCATCGCGCCTCGAACACAATGGCTGTAAGGCTCCCAACGCGTCCTCTTCCGCCCATTGGCTCTCCTTGTTCAAACACTGATGTCTCTGTCTTATCCCTCAATAGCCGAACCCGATCAAGGCCAGGGGCTACCTAGATCAGCTCGACAATGCCCGATGCAATGGAGACTGGGACGCTGTTCCGGAGTTCATCCGCAAGGTGCGCAAGCATGCGCCCAACAGAGCTTGTACGACACCGATACCTCTCCCACCTCTTGCCCATCTACATGCTCCTCTTCTAATGCAATCACCGTCCAGGCCTCGCACTAGCCGCCGAAGTCGAACATGGCATCGTCAAGGCCACCAAAGCCCAACCCCCCAACATAACCCAACCCAATACCGCCGAAGGTGGCAATGAAGACTTCGCTTCCAAGGACCTCGAGATCGCCTCCCACCTACCGAAGCTTCTGGCCTTGGTGGAGGAAGAAAACACGTATGCTGAGGATCGCTTTCAGGCCCAGGTCTGCATTGGGTGGCTGCATTGGATCATGGGAGAATACGATCTGGCCTTTGCGCGCCTACCCGAGGGCTTGGTGGAAGGTCAGGTTGAGAGCCTCGAGACCATATCAGAATGGACGAGAGTGTGCATGCTCAAAACCGCCTATCTACGGGCGAACTGTCTGGCTCGCAATGGCAAGGAGTTGGAGGCTCTCGGTGTCTTTGAGGCTGCGCTTCCTCCCTCGACGTTCAATTGGAACAGCCACGCGTCCAGGAAGGAGCTCAGATACTGGTCCGAACTGTTCCTCACCGAATATTGCATGCTCTTCAATGGCTGCCGCGATAGGGGCCAGGTGTCATTGGAGTATGCGAACTCTATGGTTTGCTTCCGGTCTTGGGCGAGATGGTGGGAATTGTCCAAGGGCGTCTCCTTGCCTGGTGGATATGGCTTCAAAGGATCGGTCCCGCGACGCAGGATATGGTTCGAATATTTTGAGGCACTGTCGACGATCCTGCAGCAGGACCTATCCTACTCGCCGGCATACACGACAATCACCACGGAAAACTCGGCGAGAAACCAGCTCTGGGACGAGTTGAAGAAGGCAGAGAACTCATTCGAAAGTCTGCTGTTGACCGAGACAACTTTCCCCAAAGCCAACGAGGATAGGGAAGAGATTGAGCTCTTCGTGGAGATGCTGATGCAGAACTGGGCCATTTTGACCGGGCGTGGTTGGAGAGACCAAGATCTCGACCAGGGTGGAAAGGCAGCAGTCAGTGCATCCGTCCTCGAAGTATTGTACCGCGCATCGATGAAGACATTTCACTCGACTGCGATATTGAGGAGCATTTTTACGGTACATCTTGCCGTGGCTGAGTTCGACCTAGCCTTCAAGGCGTTCGACTCCTATCTCGACATTGTCAAGAAAGGCAAGGCTCGGGTGGAGAAGACAGGTCACCAGGAAAACAGCCTCGACGATGACGCGACCGCGCTGGAGACGATCTGCTTGTGTATATCAGCCCTGACTCGATTCGGCGGGAGAGATGCGGCCGAGAAGGCCAAGCACTTGGCCGTCGAGCTGGAGCATTGGCTGGAGAAGATTGAGCCACCACTCACGAATGGCGGGATGCAATCTGTAAGAGAAGAGGGAGGTAGGCCGTCGGCCACTGGGGGTCATGTGCCAGCCAAGATACTGGCATTGGCTTGGCAGTCCATCGGACTGGCTCATGCGCAATGGGCTCGGATGACATTCGAGTCGAGTACGCGGACTGAGGTGCAGAAGAAGGCCATCAGGTCACTGCGCACCTCTCTATCCTCAGACTTCGGCGGCACTGCAGATGTTCGCAGTGTGTTCGCTCTGGGATTGCTCCTCGCCGAGCAACGAGAACTCACCACCGCCATAGAGCTTGTCAAGACTGCCCTTCTGACAAAACATACCGGAGATGAGACCGTGGTTCTGCACAATGGTCCATTCTGGCGCGAGAGGTCGTTGATACCCCTTTGGCATCTGCTCTCGCTCTTACTGAGCGCTCGACAGGAGTACGTACTCGCAGCCAGGACCTGCGAGTGCGCTTTCGAGCAATTCAGGGATCCCGCAGTCCTCTTTGGGCGCCAACAACTCTACAAGAGCGACCATCTGAACGAGGTTGAGATGGACCATGAGGCCACTAAAGGGTTGGTGGACGAGATGGATGACTTCGAAAAGGAGAACATCGTCGAGGTGAAGATGACCCAGCTGGCAATTGTGGAGATCATGGAGGGTCCGCGCGTCGCCGTCAATGCCAGTTTGGAACTCTTGACACTTTTCTCGCGTCTCTTTGGCAGCGTCGAGAAGAAGCCGAATCTGGAACCACCAAAGACGTCAGCCATCCCACGGACGTCAGGCACATTCCGAAGCATCAGGAGCGGCATATTTGGTACCCGAAGTAGCAGAGCGGATAGCAACGCGACTGTTCGACCACCTGCTGAGAAGACGGAGACGATCGAGTCCAGGCCTCAGACCGCTACCACCGTGGTGACTCGAGCACCTACGATCCAAGTGACGCAGGAGAATGGGAGTCCGAGAGATGGAAGGCTCCGGAGGAAGTCTACGAGCAATGGCAGGCGAAGCGAGTCTGCTAAGAGACACAGTACCCGCAAGAGAGAATCCCACCCGGGCCGTCCTCGTGCCTCCAGTAGTGGACCAAGCCCCCACGTCGCTACGGTCGTCGATGGGGAGCCATTCTACACGCCTATGGGAGAAGGCCAAGGACTACATGCCTCTGATATTTTCGCCCATGCCAAGCAGACCAATCCGCTGTCTCGACCGTCGTCGGCTGCGAATAGAACAGTTTCGCAGAGCTCCGGATTTTCTGCTGTGCCGAAGGGGACTGATATTACTGGCCTTGGGCTGGAGGCAATGGAACCCGCTGGTGCTGTCCTGCCTGTGATTCAGTTCGATAAGGAGCACGAGAGGCGTCGTAGAGGTGCCATACTGATGAAGATCTGGCTTATGATCGCGGGCTTCTACCGCAAGGCTAGGATGTATGATGATGCCAAGGGCGCTGTTGCTGAGGCGCAGAAGATTGTGCAGAACATGGAGGCGGAAATGGGCAAGGAGTCTGGGGAGATTGACAAAAAGACCACTAGCCCTGCTTCGCTTAGAGATCCTGGCTGGGCCGGTAAGAAGTCGATGGAGGAGCTTTGGGCTGATGTGTGGTGCGAGGTGAGTAGAAACAAGCTTTTGGGCAAACATGATGTAACCATACTGACATGAGCGCAGATGGGTCATCTCTCTGTGGCAAAGGGCAACACCGATTCCGCCCGCCTAGGATTCGAAGCGGCCTTGACACATTACCCTGATCATCCTGCCGCCATAGTCGGGCTGTCGAACGTCTTGCTCGACCTGTATTCTGAGAAGATCGTGCCGCCAAAAGGCTTCCCAGGGCTGGACCTGGTTGGCGGCTCGCAAGCCATGCCAGGCACAGACCAGAGCACAGCGGACATCATATCACCTTCACGCGAACAAGCAGCGCCGCTGAAGCTACTTCCCACCGAGCCGATTGGTCTCGGCGCCTTCAAAACTCCCAAAAAGGACTCCTTCAAGCCATCGACGGCGCCGAAGAGCCCCACCTCGGCGCATCATGACAGCCACCTCGCGCCACCCTACAAGGCCTCGTCTATACCGCTTGTCGACCGTCTCGCCTCCCGAGACAGGGCCTATGGGCTGCTTTCTAACCTCACCAAGCTTGGTACCGGCTGGAACTACTCGGAGGCGTGGTTCGCGCTGGGCAGGGCGCACGAGGAGAGCGGGCAGGTGGACAAGGCCAAGGAGGCGTTGTGGTGGTGCGTGGAGCTTGAGGAGGGCATGGGTGTGAGGGAGTGGAACTGCGTGAATACGGGAGGATATGTTCTGTGATGCTGAGCCCACCTGTGCAATGTCTTCTTTCCTTCTTCTTCTTCGGCTTCACTGTATATTTATCGCCGGGCCCGTTGGTCCTGACATAGCATCTGCAACACGCGCTGGGAGGATCATGGGCTTGCTATTTGCTGTTCCAACTCCTTGATTGCTCAAAGCCCCATGGTAGCAAAAAGGAGACGAAATGGATTACCCAGCTTGGGACCGTCGAGTGTGGATCGTTGTTTGCCTCCCGAGGACGGATAGAAACACGCCTGTGTCATCCCAATCTCCCACCCCTGAAGCCCTTCGGCACGCACGGGCCAAGTCGCGGTACGCGTCCGACAGGTTGCTCCCGATGTGTTTTTCTCCACCGAAGCTGCCACTTTCATCCACCTCCCCAATCCTTACCACCTGTACCAAACACCACAGTGCAGATTGTTCCTGCTCGTTGACGCAATCGAAGGCCTCGCAGCAGAACGTATTTCTCCTCATTGGCCTCGACTTCAACATTACAGCATCGAGTCTCTTCAACGAAAGCGCCCAATGCCGCGCCCAACCCGCTCGTCGCGTCTCCGCCGCGGCGGCCAAGCAGCAGCCCCTACCACAACCGCAGTCATCGCCTCAACCTCAACCTCAACCTCAACCTCAACCTTAATCTCAACCTCGTCTTCCGACCCCGCGGCGCCTGCGCCTGCGCCAGCAAATATTGACCAAGTCCCCATCATCCCCTCCGATGACGAAGAAGACATCTACGGCGTCAGCGACCGTGAAGTGGAGCGCCAGCGCCGCGCCAAAGAAACAAAAATCGACAACCCCTCGGGGCGCTCAGGACGAATGACCCGCAGCCGCACGAGCGTAGGCTCCACTGCCAGCGCCGTGGCGCTCGCATCCTCCAAGAAACGGCGCGACGCCGCGATAAGTCGCCTCGATGATTTGACCACCACCACGGACGACGCGGCCGTGGATAGCTCTGACGACCCTGAGCTGGGCCGCAAGGATTTGGGCATGGAGTCTTCGCTGCTCGGCGGTGGCGCCCGCGGGAACTTGTCGGGCTTGGAGATTGGCGACAGCGAGATCTTTGGCAATTTGGACAGCAGCTTTGAGGGCGGCGGGAAGGACACCACCGCGGGCACGTACAGCGGCACACGCTCGGTCGATACCTCGACGTTCAATGTGAGCGCGTTCCGGCGGCAGCCTGGCGGGCGGCGGAGGCAGAGCAGTATTGTGAGCAAGGACGACGCGCCTATTCGGCCGAGCAGTCGCGGGCCCACGACGCCGGGGCTGGGTTCTACGCTGAACCTGGGAAATTTTCGGAGAAGGCAGAGGCAGCCGAGTATCCTCATGAGCTCGGCGCAGAAGGCGAGTCTGGGTTTGCAGCGGTCGCGGGCTGCGAGCGTGGAGACTGAGAATGCAGTGGCTGTCGAGAGTGATGTGGAGGAGTCATTCTTGCCCGAGGCAGAGGGGACGCCTGTGCGGCCGTCGCGGGGTAGGAAGAGTGCCGCGGAGGAAGAGGAGAGAGTGGAGGCTGCGCTTGACGCTGAGGGTGGAGGTGAGACGAAGTCTAAGAAACGGAAGTCTACGGAGGCTCATGAGGGCCAGGCGGCGAAGAGGCAGGCTGTTGAGGCGGAGGCCGAGGAGACGATTCACCATTCCATTGAGATCGACGACCGTTCGTCGCCGCCTAGCTTCATTGAGCGGAGACGTGCTCCGCAGGACTTGGATCCGGACATTCTGGCTCCACCAGAGGACAGCGACTCGCGCGAGGGCAGTCCAACTATTTGGCCGTCTCTGAAGGACCTTGGCAAGAAACGCTACGGCGGGGCACCGGCACGCACGCGCAAGGCGACGCCGGCACTGGAGGACGAAATGTCAGATATTTCTGAGCCGCCTTCCCTCACGCACTCTCCGAATATCAAGGCGACGGCGTCTGCTGCAAAGCACAAGCGGAAGGAGTCACCCAAGCTATCTACTGCTGACCTCGAGGCTCTTCTGCCACGTCGACGCCGCAAGATTGCCCGAGACCCGTACGATTCCGAGAACCAGGAGGGCAGTCCATCAGAGCAGGAAGAGCTACCTCGACGAGCGGCAAAGAAGAAGCCCGCCAGACCCCTCAACGGTTCATCCAAGACGAACCAGACCAATGCAGCTAAGACTGCAGCTCCCGCACCAGCGAAGCGAACTACACGACGGACGTATGGCTCCCGCAGCTTTGACAAGGAGAATACAACCGAGGGCGACTCAATCCAGGTCAGCGGGGAGGCATCGATGCCACTTGACGACACCGCGTTCGAGGCTGATGTGGACGGGGAGACGACTACAGCGCTGGGCCTGCCCGCCGAGCTGAAGGCTGCGTCGAGGAAGTTCAAGGAGGTGGACAAGTGGGAGCTGGAGTTCGAGGAGGTCGTGGAGCCGAGTTCTGACTTGCCTGAGGGACGCTGAGAAGGAAGCAGAGATGGGGGTTGCAAGAAACGTAAGCGGATCTCCGCCTGAGACGGGGAGACGGATACGGAAACGGGGATGGCAGGAAACGTAAGGGGAATTTTGCCTGAGGCGCTTGGGAGGGCGCACTGAAAAAGAACAAAACGGCGCGATGAGCTTTTTTATGGTTGTATTTTACCTGCGCGAGGCTGTTCATACATACCCCCTGGCTTGGTCTGTGGTACTTGTGGTAATCTGGATGGATGGCGGCACTAGCATATGCCCATGTGCGTTTTAGTATGGGTCTTGCTGCATACCCCTGGTGAGCTAGAATGAAACCCAACTGCATCCATAATCTTCCATCACTCGCCTCACTCTGCATGTGCCGAGGTCGAGCCACGAAGGGTATAAATGCCATCCGGGTGTAACGCGTGAGAAGGCAGATGTGTGTCTCCTCGAGTGCCGCCCGTCTTGGTACACGTTCGATCACAGCGCGTCAAGCGCCCTGTTATTTGATGTCTGAATCATTTAGTTATTTCTCGCCCGACATGTCGAGGTCATGACGAGAGCGTGACGGTGTCGATCTGCTGGTCCACCACCGGCAGTAACTGCGCGACTTGGTTCGCATCTCTCAGCGCCGACGTAACCGCCTCCGGTAACAACCCTGACATGGCCAGGCCCTGCATCAAGAAGTCAGTCCCCAGGGCTGCCTTGCAAAAAAAACACTGAACACATTCCCAATCATTGTCAGTGGACGACGGGAAGGATCATACTCACCCTCTTGACATTGGCAAAGCCATCCTCCTTCACCGTGTACTCCCTGACCACCTCTTGGCTCTGAAAATCCACATAGACCCTCGTATCCCGCACCCGGACCACGACATTGTCCAACCGCATGTACAGCCGCGCAAGCAGCAGCATCCGCTGCTCCATGACGCGCACCTTGACGCTGAAGATGGACACCCCGTTGTCATCCAGCTCGCTCTCGAACAGCACGACCTCGTCGAAGAACAGGATCGGGTCCCGCCGCTTCAGCAGCTCCAGCGGGATCTGCTTGTCTGCAGCAGCAGCGCGCTCGAGCCTCGCCCCGTCGGCGGCGGGGGTCTCGGTGCCGGCGTAGGTGGTGCTGTAGCTCCAGTCGTAGGGGCGCACCACCTGCTGGATGTCGTGGGCGGAGCTCTGCTGGCGGCTGCTGGACCACTCGCCGGCGTAGGCGACCTGTAGCATGTTGGCGCCCGTCTTGTCGACCTGGTCGAGGGCGGCCTCGGCGGTGAACTCGAGGGCCCAGCCCGAGGGCCGGTGGCGGACGGCCACCAGGTTGTCGCCGAAGATCATCTCCGGGACGGGGATGCCGAGCCGCGCCGACATTTCGTCGATGGGGCCGGACTTGCTGATGGGGAGCTTGCGCGAGGAGATGGCGAAGGCGCCCTGCGTGTGGGTGGTGGTGGCCTCGGCGAGGCTGATGTGGGCCGGGTGCGGCTCTTCGGGGGAGCTGATGTGGTTCATTCTGAAGGGTGGTCGGCGGGGGTGTTGGGCGAGTTGTTCATTCCTTGATTTGAAGAAGGAAGAAAGGAAAAGGAAAAGGAAAAGACGACGAGGTTTGGTTCCAAAGCTGTGCTGGATTCGGTTGTGATGAGAGCTCGACTTGACCACGCTGAGGTGCAAGTGTGTGAATGAGGTCGTGATGAGTAAGATGTGGATGGCTGGACGCCCGCCCGCCAGTGTTTTTAGCGTACTTTACGCTGCAGAGCCAGCCCCTGCACATGTTCGAAACAACCTTGAAGGTTACATCTGAGTGGGGAGGGGACTCGGCCCCACAATACGCGGTTTCTCCAAACGTCGTCGCGCAGACAAGGCTGAAACCAGCTGGAGGCGAAAATATCGACTTTTTCTGCAACTTCAGGCTTTGATGCATTCGAGGTACAAACGACCCAAGATGTCAATTACGAATGACTTCAAAGCTCAGTTAGTCACAATCCGATCGATCAGTCCAGACTTTCGATGCCTGCCCCCGATCCCAGATCATTGAGGCGGTGCATATTTTGCTCATTTGTTTAGTGTGCATATGCCTCCAATTGTCGATTAACTTAACTTGGTCTGCTCCTTGTTTTTCCACCGTCTCGAAATAGTCTAGGTAAGTTATGGGTGCTTAGCTATTAGCATGAGATGACAGCGGGAGTTCCGGATTTGAGTCTGCCGCTGAAGGTAGAATTATATGCCTGGTCTTCAAATAATGGACGACTCTTTCTATTCAGAACCCCGGGGAAATTCCGTAGTCATGCGATATCTTGGTGATCATGCCGGTATGGCAACCATGTGTCCTGCGGTATGCAATTTAATATAGGTAATTAAGGTCGGGTAGTCTCAGATCATAAGACTGTCCGTAGTCCCACTAGTCCAGCGCTTCTCCCGGGCACTTGATTCAAAAAGCCTTAGAGACGGTCTCGTTCTCAGTAATATGAGCGAGGATAGCTTGTGAGAAAAGCATTTAGTACGACCCGGAAGAGTCCGATGCAGATTGATCAACCTACTCGCATACACTTATAGCTGAACGGACGGTTTTGGTACTGTTTGGCACGTACCTAGCCTATTACGCTACCTGATAGCTAGCGTCAATCAGTCTTCTAACTTGCACATACTACTACTTCCTAGAGCTCTCTAAGGTCCTCAGGCTAGTCACCACTATTTTGAGGCAGCCGGTTGTGAGTTATAGCCATATTGTCATACACTTTGAAAAGTACCGTTATCCTACCGTTATCCTCTCCTCCCACTACTTTCTCCTAGCTCCACCACTGGCCTTCACAAAAACTTATAAGAGGGATTCATTTCTCCACTGAGGAAATCTCGACTCGTCCGCTTCTCCCCAACGACAATTTTGACTCAAATTCGGTTGTCAATACTTCATGCTCATACCAATAGAACACTCGCTGTTGGTCTTGCTAAAGTAAACATACCTAACAACTGTCGAGAAGCCCCCGACTCTTCACTTGACATTTTTGTGTCACCACTCTTTGAACGATCACCAGCTTGCCGCACCGTCAGAAATTGCTCATAAGAAAACCCATCCTGGCCGCGCAACCCCCCCCCCTTTCTCTCACTTAAAGACCACAGTCAATCAGAAAGTCAAGTCTGAGTGTGATATGAGCCTTGACGATACCGATTTTGAGAGCTCGAGCACCTGTCAAGATTCTCGCAAACGACCAACAATGACTAAAGAAAATAGGCCCGGTCCCTATCCCTCCCGAGGCTCTAATCCCCAGAAGACTCGCCCTTGTGGACGGGCTGGCAGCAACTCTGGCCACACTCGAGCCACTCATAGCCACTCTTCTTCTGAGTCCACCCATAAAAAATCTACCACCCCCAATCAATTCGGGAGTCCGGCCGAAGGCCGAACTCTACAAGTAGACGCACCTTCCGCCGGCTCCGGCCCATCGACAACCTTGACCCCTGCTGACTCCGAGGCACACAGTGTTAGTACCGCAGATCATCATTCTATACAAGAAAAAGTCACGAATTCTCGACAGGATCATGTGGGAGCCACAGAGTCTGAGCGCCTATCCATGGCACTCCCAGAGGATCTGGAGCTGTTTCGAGTCCCAGACCTGCCACTTCATCGGGACTCAGGCTACTCGACCCTCGCACCAACGCCCTCGGTCTCGCCCTCGCTTTCTTCCTACAGAGCAGGGCTACTATTGCCGGACGACCTCTTGCGCAGCCTCCAGCATCTGCTCAGACGACAAAGCTGCCACACTTTCCTCGACCAAGAACATGATCTGAGAGGCACTCCAGCTACGCAAGACGAGGACGAGACGCAGCCGACACGTGAAGATCTCGATGCCCTCGTCGAAGTCCACGATTTGAACGACGAGGTCCAAGCGACCCCCAACCCGCCAGAGAACGACTTGGTGGTGGAGTGGGACTCCACCGCGGGTTTGTGGCGCTGGGACTTCAAGGGCTCGGTAGAAGCGGCCCCGGTCTTCATTGCCCGCAAGCACTACCTGCAGCGTCTGTTTCCAGGCGGCCGCTACTCTCCCGCCGAGATCCAGAGTCCCCTCAACCACTCTCCCCTGGGCGCAGACACGATGAGACACGTCTGGATCGACCTGCATCTCTACATGCTCGACGAGATCCCGCGAACAGTCGTCTTGCCGTGCGGTGACCGGGTTGACATCCTCGTGTTCATCTGGGGGTTCCGGCTGGATTACATGCACGAGTCGATCGCAAACTGCACCGGGAACCAGCCTCTAGAGTTCCGCGAGCAGATGTTTGAGCTCCAAGTTTGGCATCATGCTCAGATCCAACAACAGCAGCAGCAGCAGCAGCAGAGGGACCATGCTGAAGATAACGCGCGTTGCGCTCGTGCAAATATGCGCGCTCGCTCGCCCGTTCGGCTTGCGTCTACTTTGGACCGGACGCTGTGGGATATAGGAGGTTTCTTTGGGGTCTCTCAGATGTTCCAGTACAAGCCTCAACTGGCACAAAAGAGATTGGAAGAAAAGTTGGCGAGGCTCGGAAACAGCTGGAATCAGTTCCACTCAGCCTTGATGGATGTGCGCAATGGGACGCCAAGGGTGGACTTTTTTGGGCGGGGTGCCCAGGCTGATGTCCTTGCTGCGTCCTTTGAGTTGCAAAAAGAGCTCATGCGACAACGGGACTGGGTAAAATCAGTCGAGGACGAGGAACGCGTCGAGTCACTTGAGGAACTCGAGCATGCATCCATGCCGGCATCAACGGAGCTGAAGCAGTCGAGACCTCGTGAACGGTGGGCAATATCGGCTGATCATCTTCAGCGGGCCCTGGCATTCTTTGGGGTCATGGCATGGGCTCCCAGGACTTTGCTGCCCAGTGATTGGCCTGAGTTCCTGTGGGACTCCAAGGCCAGGACTTGGAGGATGAAAGGACCAGCGCCACCACACTGGGATGATTACTTTCCTCCTGGACCCCATTGATGGAAATCTCGGCTTGGAAATTAACGCATGTGCGGAGACTTGGCTAGTTAAATTGGAACTCTTGCAGAATGACCTTTCGGGATTAAAACTTGTTTTGAAAATAGCAGCGGTTTTGGAAATGCACCATTATACTGGAAATTTTCATAGTTATTGCAATGGTATATGCAATGCCTTCTACCTGGATAATGGAATTCAAGCGCTGAAGTCCGATTTTCGGTTCCGTTTTCAAGTGCAGATATCTATGCAAGTGATATTTGGAAGCTGTCCAGCTAGAAACTCATCATCTTAACAAGCAAGCGGAGGGATATATATAAGCTGGCACCGTCAGGTCCGAAGCCCAAGCCTGATGATTATCGTTTCAAATCGGCTGCTTTGCCGCGGTGAACCATACTCAGATTTGCTAGGTGATTTTAACGCAATAGGTACATCTATAATCTGGCATATATATCCCATGGCGAGCCTTGTTCTTAGTCTAGAATCACATTAAACTAAGTCGGGAACTAATTATAGAGAGAAACAAACCGGAGGGGGAGGTCAAAACTACAAACACTGCTAGAATCGAAATTTCCCTATATCATTCATTGTACCCGTCCCCTTGGGCCCTTAGGGCGTCGTTTGGCACTCGCAAACTGCCCCCGGTCACCCGGCTGTGCTTCTATGTGCTTCTATATATGCTCCTTCTGCATCCCCTCCCCGACTGCAGTCTGAAGCCTACCCATCTGGCTACATTTAAATTAGGCAGACCAGTTCACCGCATCTCTAAACTCAAACGAAACGCAAACTGCAGCCAAATGTCGGAGGACCAAACGACAGACAAGTTACCTTACCATCCACCCGACTCAAACCACACCATCATGCCTCTCTTTGGATTAGGCCGTGAATTCCACATCGAACCATACACCATCCGTTTTGGGCCCTGCAGGGCCTGCATACTGGATGCCTGGCTCATGTTCCTCTGGGAGATATGGTGGTGGCCTGCCCACCCCTTTGGGCCTTTGCCACCACCACACTTCCCGTACGACACCCCACCTCAGTTCGACGACCCCATCGTCCACGAGTACTTCATGAAGGTCTACAATATCGTTGGAGAAGTGTTTTGGGTCATGACGATGCTTTTTCCCGGCCTCGGTATCATGCACGGCACTCATCACCATTTTCAACGCCGCGCGCGTGAGTGGAGCCATCTGATGAAGCTGCCCATATGGCTCTGGGAGTTGTTGCGGTCCTAGCTCCACGACGACGAAACGGGGACTCGCGACTACCGAACGACGATTTGGATGACGTGTAATCTGATAAGAAGCGACTACGAGGCCGGTGGCTGCTGCCGAGGGTTTTCGGTGAGCCTCGCTCCTTCGCGCGAAGTTTCGTTCCAGATTCCTTGGGAATTGCAGAATATGGAAATTGGTTCGCATATGCCGTGAGTAATCCTTGCCGACGACGTCTGCTGTCATCGCACTTGCTTACTGATCACTTGCAGGGAATTATCAGGCTGTTCCCTGGGCTCTTTGAGGTTGGTAGTTCAATACATTGGCGGCGGTTCGGGACTGGTTGATTGCGATCATTGAAGAGGTGATATAAAAAAAAAAAGAGGTGGCCGGAGGGGGGGACTGAATTGATCCGCAGCAGACTGAGGGAATAATTGTGGCATACCGTATCATTGCGGAAGTCACTCAGGTCTGACTGCTAATTAATACTGAAGGAGGATAATGATGAGAAGGGACAATACTGAAAAGGAGAAACTGGCATGAACGACTCTTGCAAGCTTTTCAAAAGCGTCCATCACTTTTGAGGTGCCAGGACTTGATGTTTACATGTCCCGATGTCTGTGGACTTGCGACACTCGATTTGTCCCAGCTGAGATGACCTACTAACGCCTCAGTCGGACTCGCATGACACAAGGAACCCTGGATGTTGGGCAATTGATAATGTAGTGAGTTCAAAAAGAAAAAGAAGATACGCAAAAAAACTCAGAGACTCTCATAACTGAGGTTATGTTTATGAATATGGTCACTCTTCGTCAATTTCGAGTTTGTCTAGGTAGCTGGCGAGGCTGAGAGCACGGATTTACGTAGACGAACGATCGGAGCGTGAGGCTGTCTCCAAATTTGGTACTAACAGACCCTAACAGACCACCGCGTGGCTGCATCGATGCTCTGTTAGTGCATCCCACCGCCAACCGCCCCACTTCACGAGAAATGGTTGCCCTGGCAACAGCCAAAACATTTACTCCCTCCCGATTGCGCTTTCAAATCTGCGACCTGCAACTCCGCAACTCTGCAACTCCTTTGCTACAGGCCAACCTCTTCCTTGCTCAAGTAGCCACCAACTTCATCTTTTTCTTTCTCTCCAACCTACAAGTACCTACTCCAAACCATCCAGCACATCCCTCCAGTCATTGCCGGCTTCCACAAACATGATGGCTACAAGAACATTAGAGGCTGGTTTCCAGCGCATGTCGATTCAAGACGAGAACGATCCAGGCGAGGCAGGTCGCGTATACCAGAAGACCTCCAAGGTAAGCCACCTCCTGATTTCCAGCCGCTCAAGCCGTGCTGATTGCTCAGACAATTGCCTCTTCGTCCACACAGCTCGCATCATCCACCAGCCGTCCGAACCTCTTCAAGGTCGCCCTCCAGTCCCAGAGCACCAACACCGTCGCGACCGTAACTCTTCCCTCACAGGCTGTCCAGCGGAAGGCCGTCGCTTCGTCGGCAACCGCCAACCTTCCTCCATCGCCCACCAGGAAGCCTGTGCCATCCACAGCCGTCACTCTCCCATCGCAGGCGGCATCACGAAAAGCACAAGCACTTACCAACCCTCCCGAGCCTGCCAAGAAGGACAAGACCAGCGCCGCCAGCTCGTCTTCCTCCTCCTCCTCCTCCTCCTCCTCGCGTCCCTCCGATGAAGCCGAAAGCGAGCATCAATCTCAGGCCGTCACACTCCTCGACGAGCCCCGGACATTCCACCTCGGCATGTTTGAGATCGGCAAGCCATTGGGCAAGGGCAAGTTTGGTCGTGTATATCTCGTCAAGGAGCGCACTAGCGGCTTCATCTGCGCGCTGAAGGTCCTCTACAAATCAGAACTACAACAAGGGTCCGGAGTCGAGAAGCAAGTCCGTCGGGAGATAGAGATTCAGAGCAACCTGCGACACCCCAACGTTCTGCGGCTATTTGGACACTTCCACGATCCCAAGCGGATCTTCCTGATCCTCGAGTTTGCCGGTCAGGGCGAGCTGTACAAACTGCTACGCAAGGAGAGCCGGTTCCCCGAGTGGAAGGCCGCTCAGTACATCGCACAGATGGCCTCGGCGCTGAAGTACTTGCACCGCAAACATATCATTCACCGGGACATCAAGCCTGAGAACATCTTGGTGGGAATCCACGATGAGATCAAAATTTCAGACTTTGGCTGGAGCGTCCATGCTCCCAACCGCCGCCGAGCTACGCTGTGCGGAACGCTGGACTACCTTCCCCCGGAGATGATCAAGTCGGGAAGCAAAGACAACACCTACGATGAGAAGGTGGATCTCTGGAGTCTGGGTGTTCTGACCTACGAGTTTCTGGTTGGCGAGGCGCCTTTCGAGGATACTCCAGTGATGACACATCGGCGCATTGCTCGGGCCGACATGACTATTCCATCGTTTGTCAGTCCTGAGGCTAGAGACCTCATCAAGAAGGTAAGTTTACTCTCTCTCTTCTTCCACTAGGCCTACTTTCAAAGCTAACCGGGTTTCCTAGCTGCTGGTGTTGGACCCGGAGAAGAGACTGCCGCTGGACGCTGTCCAAGAGCACCCGTGGATCCTGAAGCATTGCGTCAAGGGGGAGCGAGCCACCAACCGACAGAAGTCGAGATGATCGCGAAGATGAGCGGTGGTGAGACTTGGGGAGGCTGCATTGCAGAACTGCACTGCAGAGCCCGTTGGTTGCGTGGAGTCATGGTTTATTCATTCATATTTGTTTGGCGTTTGGTCATGGAAGGCACGCCGGTACTGGGATAGGGATGAGGGACAAGGGGTGTTTTATTGGCATTCATTTTCAGCGGTTACGGCTCTTACCTGTTCCTCTGCCTCTATACGAAACAGTTGAGATCATCTACAGGATCACAGGACACGACTTGATGGATGATAACCGTTTGTAGAAATACAAATTCGTTAAGCGTACAGTGTTTGTCCTTGCGATGTTCCCATTGAGACAAAAGTACATACTCTCGGGCAAACTTTCAGCCCTCGGACCTCCTGGTTCTTGACACTCAATCTTCCCACTAGGGGTTGCAGGTTCATCGAGAGAAGCTCGGGGAGGTATGTGAGCCACGGACGAAGTCAGAAATCAGACTGCTCAGAGTGGTGGTATCATTGGTATCCTTTCTATGTCGTGTCGTGTCGTGTCTATGCGTCCGATCATCTATACACCTCGTCAAACGGCCTGGTATCGGAGAAACACGAATCCCAAACTTCGTTGACGGTCTTGACGGCCTGCACGTCGTCCTTAACCCACGGCCTCGCCATCATGGACTGGACGGCGCGCCGCCTCACGCAGTCCTGGAACTGCTCCGTCAGCCTCCAATTGTTCCGCAACCAGAATTCCCTCGTGAATCTGCACTCGCCGCTCAGCATCGATGCCCGTATCTGTTCGCCGTCCATGTCAGCCCGTGTCTGTCTGTCTGTCTGTCTGTCTGTCCCCGCAGAACGCACGTCCCAGAAAAGAAAGAGAAGCAGGGGGAAGAAAGACCTACCTCGGTGCAAGCGGCCTGCTTCAAGTTCCTCTGGCCGCGAAAGTCCACCTCCCACCGCAGGTGATCATACGCATGCACCATCTCGTGGGCCAGCACGTCCTCCAGGTGGCCGCGGGTGCGCACCTCGTTCGCGCAGACCAGGATGCCGTGGGCGGGCTCGAAGCCGCCGCTCTGGCGCTCGACGTGGCCGTCGGTGGTCAGGCGCGCGGGGCACCTTCGGCACAGGATGTTGGTCGCGTCCAGCCTGCGGCCGTGGTTCAGGTCGGCGATCTTGTCGTTCAGGAAGGTGACGGTGGGGGAGTAGCGGAGCAGCCAGTCACGGTAGTCCTCGGCGCGCTTCACGTCGCGGGCCTCGTTGGCGCGGTAGCGTGACTCGCGGTAGTGGAAGAGGCCCTCCGGGGTGATGTTGCCGGACAGGATGTGGAAGTAGTTGATCCACCATTTGGTGGAGGGGTCGAAGCCGGTGCGGGCTGGGTCGTTCTCGAGGTAGAGGTTGGGGCTGGGGGACGTCTGGGAGGAGGGTGTGTGAGTGGGAGTGGTCGCTGCGTGTGAGCCTGGTAGGCTTGTGGGCGAGGGCGAGGGCGAGGCCATCGTGATGTGTGATGTTGCCCTGGCAAAGGCTTGGTTGGATTGGGTCGGACCCGCGCAGGTTTCTCCCGTATAAGACGTCCAGCTGCAGACTTGGACTCTCGGAACTCGTCTGTCGGGTGTGTATAGGACTGCGATCCGTTCTTGAGCGTCAATGGCTGTGCTGTGTCTTTGTGCTGAGGTTGTAGTTGTTCCAACAAGGCTTCTTTTTTTTTATGGGCCGGCTTGAGTAACGCTGAAGGCGTTCCTACGGCTTACGGGAAGTGCCCCTAGTCGTCGGCACTCCACCGATGCCGGCTTCCCAGTCTGGGCTTCCCAGTCCGAGATCCACCAAAAACTTTCTCGCTGCAACATCATTGATCGCATTTGCGCCATGCGGATTTCCACAGTACTGGGCTAGGACCACCTGGGCATTTATACATAGAGCCATCCAGTGGACCTCCTCTCCACGATGCTAAAATGGATTCCAGGGGCGAGTCACATTGTAAGTCCTCTCTCATTCGGCTCCTCACCACCGGTTGTAACTTTCACATGTCATTTTTGTCTCATGAGTTTGAAGAGTTGGGACTGAATTGAGATACCACCACAGACATGAAGGGCCACAAATCCCTCGGCATCGTGATCAAACTTGGTACCACCATCTTCCCCCCCCCCCCCTTCCACCGTCTTCACGAAGGTTTCCATAGCACTAACACACCCGGCTTAGGAACATCTTCCATAGTGGACGAGAAGACCCACCAGCCTCTCCTCTCCAACCTCTCGCTGATCGTCGAGACCGCCCATAAGCTCCGCGAGGATGGCCACCGCGTCGTCATCGTCTCCTCGGGCGCCATCGGCGTCGGCCTGCGCCGCATGGACAAGGAGAAGCGGCCCAAGCACCTCGCCCAGCTGCAGGCTCTGGCGGCCATAGGCCAGTGCCGCCTGATGAACATCTGGGACAGCTTATTCAACCATCTGAAGCAGCCTGTCGCGCAGATTCTGCTGACGAGGAACGACATAGCGGAGGTAAGTGGTGATCTATTGTTCTTCTGCCTGGATGCGAGGGCCGTCTGTCAGCCGGGGTTTGGCGTATGCGACTGGATCACGGCTGACATTGAGTAGCGTTCTCGGTATCTGAACGCACAGCGGACCTTCAATGAGTTGTTGGACATGGGCGTCATCCCCATCGTGAACGAGAACGATACCCTCGCAGTGTCCGAGATCAAATTCGGAGACAACGACACCCTGTCTGCCATCACCGCCGCCATGGTCCACGCAGACCTCCTGTTCCTCATGACCGACGTGGACTGTCTCTATGACAAGAACCCGCGGTCAAATCCTGACGCTCAGCCCATCGAGGTGGTGGAGGACATAGGGGCTCTACAGGCCGATGGTGAGTTGTCCCTCTCCCTGAAGGCTTTGGAACTGTACGAGATGGCTGACATTCAACCTTCCAGTCTCCTCCGCCGGCTCAGCCCTGGGGACAGGCGGCATGTCCACCAAGATCGTCGCCGCGCGTCTCGCCACCTCCGCAGGCGTCACGACGGTTATCACGCGCGCCTCCAACCCGGGCAACATCACCAAGATCGCCCAGCATATACAAGCCAGCCGGTCCCCGGCATCCCTCCTCACCAAGGAAAACGCCAGCAGCACCAGGGAATCCGAACACCCCCTGGCCAAGTCGACGGCGGCCCTCCAGAACCTGAACCTCGAGAGACGCCAGGTCCCGCTGCACACCCGCTTCCTCCCCTCCCCGGTCCCCATCCGTGACCGGTCCTTCTGGATCCTCCACGGCCTCCAGCCCCACGGCGCCGTCTACATCGACGCCGGCTGCTACAAGGCCCTGCTCAACAAGGCCGGCCTGCTCCCCGTCGGCGTCGTCGACGTGGAGGGCGGCTTCTCGGGCCACGAGTCCGTGCGCCTGCTTGTTGTGGAGCGGAACACCGTCCCGGACGCAGACGGCAAGCTGTGGCACGGCGAGCCGCAGGACGTCGGCCGGGCCATCGTGAACTACTCATCCTCCGAGATCACCCGGATCAAGGGACACCAGAGCAAGGAGATCGAGGGGCTGTTGGGGTATGCGGACAGTGGGTATGTGGCGGAGAGGGAGCATGTCACCTTCTTCAGAAGGGAGAGCCGTCCGCAGACGCCCACGCCGATGGCGCCGGGAGTGGTGACGCCTATGGTCGATGGGGTGGCCGAGTATGAGTCCAAGGCATAGTGGACAGACACCCTGCAGCTTTAGTCGCATTACGGGATATAGAATCGAGGGGAAAACACCTGCTCGTCACTTTGTGGTATCTAGGCGGATAGGTAGACGGCCCCCCACATGAAGGCCCCAAAAGCAAAATTTTGTTGTCCGCCCAACTCCGGAAACGCCTGTGATGCTTTTCTCTCCTCTACCCCCAGCCCCGTTTCCGTCTCCTCATCAACCTCTTCCCTCCTCTCTCCCTTGAACCGCCAATCCTCGAGTCTCTCTCACCCGGTAGCAAACAGATTATCCTCGTCCCTCAGGTACTCGCCGCAATCCGCCTGCCGGAACGCCACCACGCCGGTGGGATCCAGCCGCCTCGCCTCGCTCGTCCCGCGCGCCGTGATGCCGAACCCCAGCGGGGTGTCGCTCATCGAGTAGACGATGACGCCCTGGTGCTCGGGGCAGTCGTCGGACCAGCGTCCGACGTGCGCCTTGACGATGTTGCCCCCGTACAGGAAGGGCATCTCGCCGTTGGGCTTGACCCAGATCTTGTAGCGGGCGTGCTCGGCCAGGATCGGGAGGCTGGTGATGTGCAGGCGGAACTTGCCCGACTTGGTGAACTTGCCGAGGCAGATGCCGAGGGAGGTGAGCTTTTCGCGCTCTGTACGGGTTGGGTACCGACAAGACAGTGGTTAGCAATAGCGAATGGATGATGGGAAGAGGAGGAGGAGGGCGAGAGAGAGAGAGAGAGAAAGTGTGTGTGTGTGTGTGTGTGAGGCAACGGAGGGGAAAAGGCCTTGAATGGGGTTGCGGGAACAAAGAGCGGCCAAAGACGCACCGATCGACACAGCTAGGTTCGCAATCGACAGCCGCACATAGTACACGCGGTCCTTATGTATCCGGAAGACATAGCGGTCTGCATTGGCCGAGTCGTCAAGCGGCGCGATCAGGTTTTTGAGGGAGTTGCCCGTCTGTGTTTTCTTGTTAGCGAGAACCCCCTCCGTTCAGCTCGTCGTTGGGGAACATACGTAGTGCGCCAGCTTCTGGAAAAGCGTCTGCGTCTCAGGCTCTGTGAGGGGACGCATCTTGAGCTGTGGGCGGCACGCAAGATGCTGTTCTGCATGCGGTCGTATGGAAGTGGATGATGGTGTCGGAGACGACCCAAGAGAAAAAGTTCAGGAAACCCAGCCTTGCACCTTATCGATAAGACCTGGGCCCACATCTACTATGTACACAATGGTACACACTAGTGTACTACAAAGCAGTAGCGGAGATGAGATAGTTTACGTTGCACTGGGTAAAACTGCATCCCGTCTCGAAATTAGAAAAGTGAGAGGAGGAACACCTTGCCTGAAGAGGCAGAACCTGTTGCCTGTAATACTGTAATCATATTGCAGACAAATAGCAAAGTCACATCCCAGGGAATCAATATAGTGTCATCGGTGCCATCACTTCATTCTTTTTCTACCGCCTGGATGCTACCTAACAGCAACCCTCCTCCGCAATGACAACAAATGCCGTGAAGACATTCCCAAACTCCCGGGTCTGCATTATTCCATCATCAAACTAGTCTACTTTCCACCTTGTTCACGCAGGTGACGAGGCACCCACTTGCCAGGGGCACCAGATGCCTTGAGTGTCTCTTGGGGAGTTGCGTCCCGACCGTTCTCACGAGACTCGCTACGGCCCTCGCCGCGACCCTCGCCACGGCCAGAAAACGTACGACCACCAGCAGGAGGTCCATTGCGCTCGAAACTACGCTCCGATGGACGCTCCGAGGGACGCTCAAAGGTGCGCTCCGAAACACCACCACCGCCGCCGCCGGAAGCCTTGGCAGCCTCACGCTCACGCCAGCTGGGCTTGTTTCCAGACAGGTTAAGGCGCGGTGGGCCGGAGGGCGTCTCCTTCGAGTCAGTACGCTCGGCAGGGGGAGCGCGGTCGACAGGTGGAGGGGTAGGGCGAGCACGAGGAGCCTCCGTAGGAGCGGCAGGGTCCTGGGTCTGACCCTGGGCTTTGGCAGCCTCGCGTTCACGCCAGCTGGGCTTGTTGCCGGCGAGCGCGATACGAGGCGGACCAGAGAGACGCTCCGCAGAGTCGGTGCGCTCTATGGCCGGTGGTGGTCCACGCACGGGGATGGGGCCACGGGCCCCCTCCTTCTCGGCCTTGCGACGCGCAAGGGCCTCTTCCTCGCGACGGGCCTGCAAAGCAGCCTTCTCCAAGGCTTCCTGGCGTTCCTCCTCGCGTTGAGCCTTGATGCGAGCCATCTCCTCCCGACGCTGAGCCTCCTTCTGTTCGCGCTCCTCCTTTTCCCGGGCGGCCTTCTCCTCGGCCTCGCGCAGCGCTTGCTCCTTCTCTTCGCGCTCGCGCTTCTCGCGCAACTTCCTCTCCCGGTACTCCCGCTTGCGCTCCGCGATGGCCTTCTCCAGCTCGCGCTCGGCGCTGCGTTGCCTCTTCTCGAAATCCTCACGGCGGTTCTGGGTCAGACTCGACTTGAATTTCTCGTAGTATGGCACCAGGCGCTGGACACGGTGCTTGAGCTCGACGTTCGCCGCGTGCTGCTCCTTAGACTTGGCAAGACGCTCCTCCGTCTCCCGCTCGTACGCGGCAAGATCGGCCGCACGCTGCTTCTCGTAATCTTCACTCAACTTCTTGGCTTCCTCCTTACGGAAGGCACGTTCCAGGTGGTCGATACGCTTGCCGGTGATCCTGAGCTTCTCGTTGACATCGTTCTTCACGCGCTCGAGCTGGGCAAGCTTCATGGCGCGGAGACGGCTGCTGTCCAGGTTGGCGATGTCTTCCTCGTCGATACCCAGGGCCTTGGTCTCAATCTTGAGCTCCTTCATCGTGTTCTCCACCTCGCGGCGATGGATTTCTAGGCGCTCCCTCTCCAGACGTCTCAGCTCACGATCCTTCAGCTCCTGTGCCAGGCGCTGGGTCTCAGCCTCCTGCAACTGTTGCTCGCGCAGACGCTTGGCATTGGCGTTCTCGCGGTCGATGCGTGCCTTGATCTGAGATGCCTCCTCCTTGCGCTTCTGGATGATCTCCTTGCGAGCCAGAATCTCCTGGTGTTCCTGGTCCGCGCCCGCCTTGGCACGGGCGAGTGCAGCCTGCCGGGCCTTGATGCGGTCCTCATTAAAGGTAGGATCAATATAGTAGCAGGTAGTGTGCAGGGTCCTGAAGAGGCGGGTCAACTGAGTGCGGACGATCTCGGAAGGCGTGCTCTGGAGTCTCTGGACAGAGCCGGCATCGGCCTCAGCAGAACCAGCGGCGGAGCCAGAGCTGACAGCCTTGGACGAGGAGAATATGTCGCTGTCGAAGCTCAGAACACCAGTAGCGTGATCCATGCGGATGGCGAGGTCGCCCTTCTTGTTACCGTTCATGATGAACTTCTCAATAGTCGCACGGGTCACCTGGAAAGGCTCAGGGAACTGGGCCAGGTTCTCGACATAGGAGAGATCTACAGTCTCGTACACCTGGGACAGCTGCTGGAAGAGACGAGTGAGGATGACCTGCTGCAGGGGCAGGACATACTTCTGCATCTCGGAGTCCGCGCCAATCTGAGCCAGGATGGGAGAAATCTTCTTGCAGATGGACAGTGGGTGGAAGTCAACCTCGAGGATGTTGTACAGCTCGCGAATCTCAGGGCGGACCCGGCGGAGGAGCTGCTTGGCGCGAATGTCCTGGAACAGAACAGCTCGGGTGGGTGCCTGGGTCATGCCCAGCAGGTGGGTAAGACGAGAGTTCTTGTTTTTCCTAGCCTCATCGAAGTCGACCATGGCACCGCGAGAGCGCGTGGTGCTGATAACAGGGATGGAGAGGGCGGACAGCAGAACAAACGAAGCAGCCTTCTGGAGCTCGGCCTCGGTAGCAGGTGGGTTGTCAGACTTCTTGCTCTGGCCCGTCGCGACAAGGGTGGCGGATTGACGAAGCAGCTGGTAGTATCGATTCCAAGCCGCGGCGTGGAAGAGATAGTTCTCACCGACCAGGAAGATGCGGGTGAGCTTCTCGTAGTAGTTGGCCATCATGATGTTCTTGGGAGGGCGCTTGCTCAGATTGAGCAGGGTGTGGATGTCCTCGACACTGCGGAAAGCCTCTTGCCACAGCTCCAGCTCGACGGCGACGTTCAGCTGTTGGAAGCGAGTCTCAAGGTGTCGCTGCAGGGTGTCGGGGTCGTTCAGGTTGATGGCGTGCATCTGCTGGGAGTACTTGGCGGCGGTTTGGACATGGTTGCGCAGCAGCTCGCAGAGGCGGCGGAACTCGGTCTTGCGGGTGTACTTGAGGCAGAAGTCGAAAGCCTGCATGGCAGTGCTCTGGTAGAGGAGCTCAAGACGGGCATTGTTTCGGAGGATATCGAGAACGGTACGATAGGCCTCCCACAGGAACTTGAGCCAGGGGGTGACGATGGCACGGTCGGTTCGGTCCTTGGACTGCTCGCCAGAAACGGTGGCAAGCAGGATGGACTCGGGGGTCTCGCTGGCCTCGAGGTCGTCAACACCGTCGGCGCCGGCGGTAGCCTCGATACTGGACTGGACCTCATCGGCCTTGGCCTGGGCAGCAGTGACCTTCTCGGCGGCAAGCTCGAGGAACTTCTTAAGAACCAACTCGATGGTGCCGACGTTGCTGTTCTGGGCGATATTCTTGTATTGGTAGAGGGCGTCCTTTGTCAGCTTGCCCTTCTTCTGCTCCACGGACTGCTCGACGAGCAGGAGCATGACGGGCTCCAACGAGGCGATGGGGACATTTCGAGAACGCTTGGAGGTGATATGCTCGTGGAGGAGGGTGAGAGCGGCGGGCGCCTGGCCGACGCCGATGAGTTCGTGGGCGCGCTTCAGGACATTTTCGGGTTTCTGGTGTGGTGGAGGCGGCATGCTGGGCAGCAGTCACCTCGAAAGGTTGATGAAGACTTCCGGATGATCGAGATGCAACAGTATCAACGATGTAGGGTCTGTTGATCCCGATGGAAATCTAGTCGTGGGGTGGTCGGCTGAAGCCAGACGGTACCGGTGGGTTGGAAAGTGATGGTTGAGGCTGACGCTACGAAAAACTCTTGGGGAGGGACAAGTCTGCAGCAGAGTCTGATTCCTGCTTGTTTCGTGGCCGCGAACCTGGGCTAAGCCATTTAGAGTTTAGCGCGGTCTATCAGGTGACCTCAGAACTGTGTGGATATTGACTGCTCTTGGGGAGACAACGAGAGGCACTACCGGGAGAACAAGACTTAGGAAGTACATGCCCTCGTTGTCCAACCCTGGAAGGTGAGTCACAAAGATGGCTCGACAGTTTAGAGGTTGTGAGCGGGCGAGAAGCTGAGACGGAGTTGATCATGAGTGAGGGGCGTGCCCCGCCATCGAAGAAGTACGGTCTACGTGCATGAGACTTCGATACAAGAATAGACGGCTCCCCTACAGCAAATGACGCTGTAACGCGTTCGAGTACAATGCAACATACCGCTCATCCAGCCGGACAGTCTAGACCCTGGACCCGTTCGTCCTGTCAGTGAAGAACCTGTCTCGCGACAGGCCCACAGATAAGCTTTGGGAACGGTCAGGCAAACGTTTGGTGTTTGGGGTCTCCAATACTGGATCCGAAAGAGGAATCCCTACCTATACTCCGTACATATACTGGCCTTGACTTCACAAATCTAGATTTCGTCAATCGTCAGCATGGCCAGAGCACCGTGATGAATGGGCGCTATCTCATTTCCGGAATGGGGAGCCGGAGTGAGATGTGGGGGGATTCTGGGTGGAGCGCTGCAAGCGGAAATCACTGAGAGTAACCTCGCGCTCCCAGAACCCTGTCCTGACTTTTGTAGTGCAATATCAAAAATGGCTCCTGTCTTGTTGGCCAGTCCGGTCCTCGTGCTGCTGCTTGACAAATGCTTCTTCTTTTCTTTATCTTCATATGCATATCTCTTTATTCTTCTTCTGTCGCCAACGGATAACTCGACTGTGTCTGTGCCATCTGCCGTGTTCCATTGAAGCCTTTGACACTTCCAATATGATTTCGAGGCTCCTTTGTGAGGGACCCTAACCCTCCTCTATCAGCGTCGTATTTTCATGCAGATCTCCTGAAGGGACACCACACAGCAGCATTCCAGACTGAAATGTCCCCAACTTCAGTGGGAACAGGCCCCACTGCTGCCAATGTCCTAGTGCGTGGCTTGCTTACCTTATGGGCTTTGGCCTCACTCCTTCCGCCAGTCCCTGGCACACCTTCTTCCATCAAACGACAGCCGTAGCCGTCGTCCTCATTCCCTCCTTTACATTCCAGTCTACGAAAACGGCCATCCCCTCCTTCAACGACGAACGCATCTCCCATCATCACCCCTTCCGTGCCGTGAACCCCGATCCTTAATTGCACTGTAAGTCAAGTCAACCTTTTTTTCTTCTGCTTCTTTTCTTTGTGCACCTGCACTGCAGCCCGGAAGCCAGAAGAACAGTCGCCAATTGTGTCCTACCGCTCGTCAAACCTCACCTGGCACCGCTCATTCGACTGCATTCGACTTGCGACCTGCCGATCCAGATCCAGACCATACCTACCTTGCGACACGATCCTTCTGCTCTCTCCATTCGAGTCTCAGTTCGATCCCATGCAGTCCACGACACACCACTGTCATTTCCGTAAAATGACCGACTCGTTCAATCGCTACCTGCAACTTCTTCAATCTCATCTTGACTGACCGACGCCATGTCTTCTACTCAGCAGGACCACAACGGAGAGCGCGGACGCCCTGCTCGTTGCTTCATCCCTCGCTCACCCAGCCAGCCCGACCTCTCGCAGGGCCTGCCTCTCTCCGCCGACTCCAACGCCTCGCGTTCTGAGCTCGCCGACCCCGACCTCGACCACGAACACGACCCGGCCTTGGTGGCTAACGACGCCTCCCTCGACTCCGACATGCCTCAGTACACCTCCCGTGATGTCGGTGACCCGACCCAGATCAAGAAGAACAAGCAGTCCATGGCCGACCTGAAGCTGCGCCGCCTGACCGAGCTGAACAACCGCCTGCGCGAGGATCTCGAGCGGGAGCGCATCCCCGTCTCCCAGGCCAGCAAGAGGTGAGACAACGCCCCCAACCCGATTCCGCGTGATGCAATTTTGTTGTGTCTGCAAGGAGGACATGCCGTGCTAACTTTCCTAAAGCATTATTGCCTACTGCAACAGCACCCGAGACTACATGGTTCCCTCCGTCTGGGGTGTTGTCCCCAAGGGCGAGGATCCCTATGCCCCTCAGCAGAGTGGTGGTTGCTGTACGGTGATGTAATTGTTCGCGACGATGGGATGAGGGAATGAGGTTATCCAAAAGGGATCTCGAAAGGATCGACAGCCGAGAGCGACCGTCGGCATAATTCGAGACATACGATCGACGGCAGATTTCCCCGGGAGAGGATTCTTTACTGCTGCTGCCTTTTGCGTTGTTTTCCTCGGCGTTACCACGTGGACATAAAAGGAAACCCCTCTGCTAGACCAGAGAAGAGGCCTAGAGCGAACGATGGGGGATGTGGGTGGCTGGGTGTCTGGTTGTCTGGGTGTGTGTGTGGCGTTGGCATTCTCGAGCGAGAGGGAGAGAATGTGAGGCCACAGACGGATATCACGATTTTCTCGCCGTGTCGAGAGGGAACCACTTCCCCAGGGTGCTGTTGGGCTCTCCGCGGCTGGGGTGGTTACGATAATGGTTTTCTTTTCATCATACCAACCAGCCAACCTTTGCGTATGGGCTTGTGGATACTGCCGGAGGGATAATCCGGCATGTTTTTAATACTGCGACTACACAGCCTTTTTCTTCACCTGTACTTGTCAGTCTAGGCCTCCCCCAAAATCGTGAATACCCTCCTGCTACGGCGGCTGTCCCGATCGCATGACAGTTCAGAGTGACTGCCCGGTCAGACATGCCTCACCAAGATTCTCGTAAGCTCTCTACTGCGAGCCTGGTTGACACAAGGCGTAACCCTCGCCCAAGGGGTCGGGCCGTTCCATCACGACGACTGCCACTCAAATCTCCGTTCCGGCACCAAGGAAGCAGCCACAAGCACACAGAGCCGACCGTGCCACCCGAAACTTTGTCCGCCTTGGCCTCCCGAGACATCATCTCACGGACTACAGTTACTCGGCTTTGGGGGACGGCGCGGGGGTTGATGGTCTGTAGTGTACCTGGTGCGGCTCTGCTGGTGGGGATACTTGCTGTGAAATCGAGGCGCTCAAGATTGGAGAAGAAGGGTCCTCAGAAAATATGTAGAGGCATGGCAGCTTCAAGAAAAGCAGGCAAAGCAGGCGCCTCAGGGGTGAAGGATGAGAGGGAGGAAAGGAGCTCTCCAGGCATCTCTCTTCGCATTTCCTCTAGCATAATTTTCTTCCTTTCTCATGGGGTCTCCTTCCTTGAATACATGCACCTGATTTGTACCCTTCATGAGCAGAAACTCCGGGAACCGCCTACAAAATCACGTGACACTCTTTCTCTTAGGCTCATGAAAGGGTCTTGTTTTGCCAAAGTCAGGTGGGAAGACCATATGTAGCTTGCCTCAGATAAAGTGACCTGTTGTTGTTCTGGCTGCTGGCGCAAACGGGTCTGGGAAGCTCTTCCTCTCCAACCGTCGTCCATCTCCGTCAACACTCGTTGACGATCCAAGCACAACCAAGACGCACTCAATAAATAAAAAACATTGAAACCGATCATAATGTCTCTCCTGCGCTCCGCTTTCATCCCTAGCCTGCTCATTCTGTATGCAGTGATGGCCAACCTCTCTGGTGCGTGCCTCTTCTGTCGGTGCCTCTCCTGTCGGTGCCTCTCCTGTCGGCTTGCACAACCTTCCCAAAGCCTTTCCCCCTCCCGTTCCTTTTGTGGGAATCACACTGAAGAGAAGTTGGTACTGCTGAGCCAGCCAACGAACCTATGTGATCTCTCCACCCTTGAGATCATCTGTGGCAGTAGCCCCTCGGCCTGGGTATGCCAGCACCCGGAAGGGCACGTATGAGAAGCTCACGGCACAGTCCCACCACCCACACCATCAATGCGCCGCAACGCCATGATGCAGCTCGCCAGGTGGGTAGACCCCACCCCGATCTTCGAGGAGGAGCCCGTCACCTGCAAGTAGCCGTTAACCCCACTCTGGAGAAAACAAAAGGGTGGTGAACCCGCTTCCGGCCCCCCTTCCCTGCTGGGTGCCAGTGACGGGATACTCTGGGAGAATGGGTGGAATCTTCCAGGCAGCATGGGCTTTGCCGACGATCACTAGTCTGTAGCTATGGAATGGAAGGTCTATGGCTGGGGATATAACGTTGGTGGCATTGGAATGATCAACGTCTTTCCAAACATTTGGGCTTCCGTCACTGATCACGTGGTACATGGTGCTACTTGTCTGGTCAGCATTTCGGAGGATGTTGGATGTCTTCGGTGGAGTTGGATGATATGTTCATGGTACGATTGAGTATGGAAGGTATCGGACACGAAGGGGGGGTGAGGGACTGGGGAATTATGGAAGTTGGGAGACATACATGATGATCAGGTCAGCCTTGTACGTATGGTATTTCTGGCAAACATGTCTTCCCAGAACGCATGAAAGTAGGGGTCGAGATCTTTTTCTTTTTCTTTTTTGATTAAAAAAAAAAAAAAAAAAAAAGATCTCGACTCACAAGTCACAACGACCGCTGCTTATATGGCGAGAGGCCCGAAGCAAGATGGTCTCTTCTCTCTATGCCGTATGGTGATGTTGCCGGATAGTAGAGTCGAGCCTTCGTCACCGGTCCAGCAGTTCCAGGCTCGTCTGAACGCGCTTCTACACATGATCCCCGGCCCCGAAGACTTTGGACCGCCCCAGCGTGGAAAAATCCCAATCTATCCCAGGTTGAGGGGTGGATGCTGAAATGTGCGCCACGGAAATATGGTCGCGCGCGGGCTGGGAAATTGGCCGCAGCGGTGAAGATGATCCACGTCCACCTCGGGATGGAGGCGGCCTATAAAGCAGCCTGTCCTCCAGCTTCCAAGGCGGAGGAAGACTCAACTCAATCCATGCCTCGCTCGCGGCCAGTGAATACCACACAGACATCTGATCGATTCTCACAACCGTGTGTACTCACCGTCAGGCGCCAGAATAACACCCTCCCTCCCCACCAGCTCACCAAAACCATAATGTATCCCTCCACCATCTTCAGCCTCCTCATCGCAGCCACCACTACCGCCACCGACGTCCTCGCAGACGACTCCACCCCCACCGCCTACGGCAGCTGGGCAGTCTCTTACTCGCTCGACTCCGCCGCCAACGGCTGGCGCCTCGAGCAATACACGGCGACGTACTCGGGCGACGGCAGCGTCGCAACGCAGACGTACTCGCGGCTGCCGGCAGAAGGCATTGACGAGACCACGCGGGATCCCCAGGCGTTCTCTGCGAGCTATGATGGGTACAGCAGTGAGTGCCTTGCTTTTGCTTTGTGAGAGGAATTATGTGAAAAGGGAGCTGAAGGTGGGGAGTCAGTGAGTGCTAATGTGAGAATGGTATAGCGGTCACGCTGCAGAATACGGTCCTGATCGACGGGGTGAACTACACCATCAGTGGGAGTGCGGATATGGAGCTTGATTGTGAGGGTGCTACGGGGCGCGAGTGCTCGGGGTCTGCTACTGTTGATGTGAGCCAGGCTGTGCCAGCTTGAGAGGGAGGACTATGACGGAAGGGGAGCGTGGTTCTCCTGGATAGGCATACGTCGACATGAACTTGGAGGCAGATAGAAGGGTATATTTACCTATACCTAGGCAGGTAGTCTCTTCTCACAAGCAACGTCCGCCGGTCCTATCCTATATTCAAGTCGCACGTACCGTACCACTTGGAGGGAGGCTACGTCATGACGTCGGAGCCGGGCGTTCATGAGGCACCACGGCCATCCAGAAGCAAGATGGCAAGGCTAGTTTTCAACCCGAACCACTTCCCCGGGTTCCGGGTTCCGGGTTCCGGGACGAGCTCCGAGCGGCTCACCATATTAATATCCACACTCTCGGGACCCTCGACGCTCGTCCGGCACTCGGCCGGTAGGCCCATGTTGCAACCACACCTCATCGTCATCGCTGTTGCATCCTTACCCCGGAACGGAGATACATCACTTCACAAACTCATCGACATCTCACCAAGAGTCCTGACCAACCCGGCCGGACGTGCTCTCCCCCATTGCATCCTTCCGAGATCATGGCGGACCGCACCATGACAGACAGCGGTGCTCCTTTCCCACTGCCTCGGGTGACCATCAAGTTCTGCACTCAGTATGCCCCCATCACACATCTCACGCATGGTGTATGACAACAACTGATACGTGCCCAGATGCAAATGGA
>MUZH01004243.1:0-70525 GCA_003012965.1 Juglanconis oblonga | reverse complement strand
CAGCCCCCCGCCCACCACCACGGGCCGCACGTCAAAGGTCGCGAACCCGACCCCCGTGGGCGTGACGCCCAGCACGTAGTTCTGCATCAGGGGCACGATGCCCGTCGCCCACCCGTGCGCGAGGCTCGTGTAGCCTTGCTCGTAGTAGCTCCCGCCGGGCCCGATGCCCTCCCAGAACGTGCTGAACGGGTCCCTCGTCGCCATGTGGCCGTACGTCCTCCGCAGCTGGTCAAACGCGCTCTCCGCGACCTCGACCGCTGCGTCATCGCTGCCGCCGCCGCCGCCGCGCAGCGAACCCGCGCCCGTCAGGTTCCCCGCAGTCTGGAACCGCGCCGCGAGCTCGAAGTAGCTGATGAAGGCGTAGACGCGCTCGTCGAACTGCCCGTCGGGATTCAGGGTCGACCTGTCGTAGAAGGCATTGCCGTAGGAGCGGGAGAGGGCGTCCGAGAGGTACGACAAGATGGACTCCTCGGGCGTGGTGTTCTCGTCGTGGTCGTCGGCGTCGGCGTCGACGAGCGCGCGCGCCGCGGCGTTGTTGGTGGCGCCCGAGAGGATGGCCAGGCTGTTGCCGTCTTGGGCGTGCACGGCGCATTTCCGTGTGCCGTTGGTCTCGCAGGGCCCGCCGTCGTAGAGGGCGCCGACGGAGCGGTCCCAGTTCTCGCGCATGATGGCGGCTGTGGCTCTTTGTGTCAGATATCTGTCCCAAGGCCCCACCCCCCTGTCCTTCTTTATTTATATATATATGGCCGGAAGGGGGTGGTGAGATACATCTCGATCGCTATAGCTCGCATGGGTCATGCCGTGGGTTTCTCACTTACGACCAACAACAGCAGCCCGTGCCCTCCACCGCGCCGCATCGCCTGCCTGGCCCTTGACCTCCGCCAACTGCGCCGCCCGGTTCAGCGCCAACACGTACAGCGCATTGTAGTACGTGATGACACCGCTCCTCGGCAGGAAGGCATAATCGCCATACCCCGAGCTCGTCCCCAGACCCTTCTCCAGCAGACCATATGCGTTCGTCGAGTTAGGATAATACGTATCCAGCGTGAGCACCACGTTGTCATAGTACTCGTCCAGATAGCGCAGGTCCCCCGTGTATAGAACCAGGTTGCTCGAGCACACCACCCACCACAGAGGGTAGTCGTACAGCGGCAGGCTGTAGTTGTTGATGCTCGCCGGCGGGATCCACCCGTCCGCGCGCTGGTGAAGGGCCAGATCCGCGAGCACGTTGCGCGCGGGCGCCGGGTTGTCGTGCGACAGGTACAGCGTCAGCGCGGACACGGCCAGGTCGCCCACGTACGGGTCGCGGTCGCGCTTGGCGCCGTCGTGCAGGACCTCCTTGCCCAGCAGTGTGGTGTCTACCGAGGCATTGCGGGGTTCGGCGTCGTCGGCACGGAAGATGTCGGTGCAGAGGTCGTTGGTGTAGACGGCGTCGTACCACCACTTGGTGAGGTCCGTGTCGGAGCACTCGAACCAGCCAGCAAAAGTGTCGGGCGTGCCCAGGTAGGCAGAGTAGGCGAGGGCTACCGAGTCGATGGAGACGCTGCCGAAGCCTGTAGTGTAGGGAGCGTCCGAGGCCAGGGCTTGTAGGGTGATGCGCAGGTAGCGGAAGCCGTGGAAGCCATCCGAGCAGACTTTGTTGCCCTCCTTGGTGCGGTACTGGCAGCCGAGCTGGTTGGTCCAGGTGTACGGGTCCTTCTGCACGGCGACTTGGTCGGTGCCGTTGGTGACCTTGACCGCGTCCGGGAGATTGTCGGAGCGGGTGAAGTCGCTCCTGTTGGTCAGATACTCGAGGGACTCGGAGAAGGCCAAGGTGATGCCCGGCAAGGCACTCGCGTTATGGTGGGGACCTTGCTTGGGCCCACGGAAGGCCTCGGACCCCGCAAAGTTGATGGACAGGATACCGGCGTAGTTCTGGCCGAAGTCTAGCACGATCGAGGGCATATCGTCATGGCGGTCGTTCCGGGTGAGGGTGGTGACGCCGTTGCCCACTATGCCGTCCGGGTTGGTGATGTTGCCCTTGGAGTAGTCCTCCAGCCAGGTGACGGGCGAGAGGGTGGTGCTCGAGGGGGCCCTGACATACTGCTGCCAGGTGGTGCTGTCCTCCTGGCGCGCTCTGATGCCCTTGCTAGGCGCTGGGGTGCCGACTATTAGCGTCGTAAAGAGAACCAAGGTGAGAGATATGCACCAGGTAACGACAGAGCGGTAGCTCACTGAGATGGCCATCTTGTCCCCAAGGTTGGAGGTGCTAGAACAGTGAGATGGGAGGGGGGGTGGCGGGGGAGAAGAAAGAAGCCCCAGTCGGAGGAAGGAAAAGGAGAGATTGGCTTGGGAGGAGCGAGAGACGTAGGGGGATGGAAGGAGTGAAGAGACGGCAACAGGAAGCAGGGAAAGCGAACGAGAAACGAGAAGGAGAGATGAGATGAGTGAGAGGAAAGTGAGGAGTTTGGGTGAACAACAAAGCACAAGGTTCGGGCCAAGCTACCACGACGGCGATGCCGATATCGTCAACAAGGCAGGGCGGTGGACTCACAGTCAGGGGGCATCTCTCCCATCCTGAGCGACTCGAAGTGGCTACGCTCAATAGAAGCAAGATTTGGGCACGGAGGATGGTGAGTCGTGCATGGAACGAACGAACGGTTGGGGCCTGCAGATGGAGAAGGTGTCAGTGGCAGGGCGATATGCAATATCAGATCGTCCACCCTGGACTGAGTTTGTGGGTTAGATGAGGTACTATCGGCCGTGAGCCTATTCCCATCTTGGGTGGTGCATTACGAAGTAGTAGCCTCAGTTCCGGGACCCCAATACCGGTCGGTGCCAGGGTAGCAGCAGACCTGCTGACTACCGCAGTACCTATATGCAGGTGATGGAAAGGTGGTGGTTGGGAGAGTACCTCTATGGTAGCGCTATAGTAGTGCTATGGCAGTGCTATGGTAGTGCTGTCGGCACGGATTATCCTCGGTTCTCGCTTGCGCTACGAAACAGTATGCGGGGGAATAAGAATAACAAGTCCCCATGCGTGCAGACGGGAGGGACGGGCGGGACGGGCGGGACGGGAGACGAGGATATGCCGCCCAAGCCATCCATCCATCTCGCCGCATGCTGGAGAGGGGGGAGCCTTTGGAATTTCATATCATCAACACTTGGCCAGAACCTTCCTACGCTGAGCTGTGTCGACGTACCGGCAATCCCGTGTCATGCGAACTGAGGTGGGACGGACATCCGCCTTCGTAACCGGGCATGAAATCGACGCTTTGGTGAGAGGCTGGAGATGGAGACATCACCCACCACCTGCTGCTCACATGGCAGACCCTGCCAGCCACCCCCCTCCCCTTCAAGCATACTGCAAGTTGGCCCCTCTCGACGGATTGGATCCTATGGTGAAAAGAATCCAGTTTTTCTTCTTTTCTTCTCTCCCCGTCCCGTACTGTACACACACCATATGTAGTATCATCCATCTTCAGCAAAAGGTGGATTGCCCAGTCAAGACGGAGGAGAAGAGGAAAGAAGCAAACCCACAAAGGCAAACCCAGAAACGCAAACCCAGAAAGACAACCACTCCTTATTGGCATCCCACGCCATATACCAGGAAATCGAGGTAGACCACGCGCATGCAAAATCGCCTCGGACTGCCTTCCCATATCCCGCTGCAAAAGCAAAGCCCCAAAGGAAGCAAACGTCCCCATCATATTGTACAGTCCCATCCGTGAAGCATCATCGAGAATGAAAACGATGGCCTTTCCCATCCATGGGTTCCTGGCTATTATTGCCCATCATTTTGTCCCACTAGCCAGCCATGCAAGTGAGAAGCCGAGAGAGAGAGTCGTGAAAAGGTGGCAAGGACCATATCGATTCCAGCAACCTAGGCATTGCTGCTGTGACGAGGTCGCTTGCGAGCACTGGCCGTGGCAGGGTGCATTTTGGCGTTCGTCTCCCGCTTGAGCTTCTCGTCGAGAACACGGGCTGCCAAACTGTCAGCCACCATACACCACACGAGGACGGGCCGTCTTCCCAGATAAATAGGTAGGTGGGCAGGTAGGAACTTACTAAGAACGTCGTAACCGAACTGCGGGTACTTGAGGCAGAGCTCCTTGAACTCGGGCTCGGCCTCGGCGCGCAGGGTGTGGGACCGACTGGCCCAGAAGTTGGCCACAGGGGCACGGATGGTGGTGTCGGAGTCGGACGTGTAGGCGTAAACGTATTGCGCGTAGGCGATCTCGCCCTTGGCGGTGGAGTTGACGCAGTGGATTTTGGAGCTGGCCAGCGTGCGCAGGGTGGGGAGACCGAACTTCTCGGCCAGGGTGTAGACACGAGCGTGCTTCAGCAGCTGTTCGCCGCTCTCATCCACCTTAGGGATGGACGGGTCGGCCTCGAGAGAGCGCGCGCCTGGAACCTTCTTGGGGAAATATTCGCCCGTGTAGAGGAACTCGAGGAAGCAGCCGACGGCGTCCATGTCTTCTTCGGGGAGTTCGATCTGGCGAGGCTAGCAAGGTGGGCACGAGGTGCGGTTAGCTCCTGGTCTGCTTCTCTCTCTCTCTCGGGGGCACGGCGCATGGTGGCGCGTGGTGGCGCATGGTGGCGCGAGGAAGGGGAAGGGGAAGGTGGTTCGGGTACACTCACGCTGCCGTCGTCGGTGAAGCTGTCGCAGAGGGTCTTGAAGTGCGGGCTCAGGGTCAGCAGGCCCTGGTGGGCGGTCAGGATGGTCTCGGTGTTGCTCTTGCCGACGATCAAGGTGACAATGGGGCTGGTCAGGTAGTCGACGAAGGGGACGCGCGCAGGCTCGGGCTCGACAACCGTGTCCTCGCCGGCGAAGGGGAGCTCGGAGCGGTCGGCAGCACCGTCATCGTCAGCGCCAGCACCCTCGCCCATCTCGACGTCGGCGGCGGGGTTGATGGCAGTAGCGTCATCAATGATGTCGTCGTTGGCAATGTCGGCCATCTTGTCTTCGGATTTGGGGGCTGGTGATCTGGATCTGGATCTGGAGAGGAGGGCGTAAGAGGGCAAGTCACGACAAAGAAGGTGGATAAGTTTGGTGACGGAGAGGGGGACTAGTGCAGAATCCACTAAGAAAGAATCCAAGACTCCAATTGACCAATTGACCAGGGCGGAAGCATGAAGAGAGAGGGCGTAATGGTGGAGTTGGTAGAATCGGTAGGCGGAGGGGATGTGCGCGGGTCTGGGACAGGTACTCCGTATGGGGGAGGGGGAAAAAAGTCCAAGGGCTGGGGAGACAATTCAGCCAACATGGAGCACCTGCGCCCCTGTGATGCAGTTGTGCAGGGGTAGCTTCGAGGCAGGATTTGGTGGGTGACCCACTGCAGCTCGGAGCTTGGAGCTTGGAGCTTGGAGCTTAGACAGAGCAAGCACCTAGGAGCGTTTCCTACACCAGGTCACCCCCTGTGAGAACCATTGCCGAACACGGTCCAAAGTGTTACGGTACGGTGCAACCATACGGTGCAGATGCAAGGGCGGTTCCATATTAACAAGTGCGCGCTTTGGTATCTCAACCTTACCTGTTGGCCTTGCTGCCAGAGATGCTCGAAATCCCCTCCATGCTGACGCAATATCGGATGATTTGAGAGATGTTGCGAGAGAGAGCGCAGCTGGGAACTGTCGCCCAAGTCGCCCAAGTCCAGGCCGAAAGGGGTGTTGATATGGGTGGAAGGTTAGGTGGTTAGTTGGGTATCAGGAAACCAGGAGAGAGGAGAGTCAAGTGGCCGAGGGAGAAGAAAGAAGAAAGAAGAAAGAAGAAAGAAGAAAGAAGAAAGGGAGACGGTGGGTAACGCTCCAGCCTTGGTCGTGAACGGTTGGTTGTGCTGTTCAGAATGTCAGCTTTGATATCACAGCCCAGAAGGAGGAGGACAGCAGCCACCGTGGGCAGAGACGGCGTCAACAAGGAACGTCTCTCGTGAAGGAATCTTGGAATCTTGGAATCTTGTCCTGTGTTCTATAACATGTCCGCGGTAATGGACACCCTTCTCGCCTTTCCTGCCGACGGGCGGCGCAACAAATGTGGTCGTATCGCGCACAGAACGCAGACGTCAACATGCCATGGAATAGATGGTACCAAACCCTCCGCACGCAGGCCACTCACGACTGCTTGCAATCTCGCATTTTTGACAAGGCAGTTGACATCTATCTATTATGCTCTCCTCCTCTGTCACAACCCCGCGGTGCGTATAACACACGTCCGCTGCGTGGCCCTCATCCAAGCCACAAATCCATATAGAAACACACACACACACCCTCTCACCTTAGCGGGCAAACATCTTGGTAGTGCTCACATTCACTCGACTCCACCTCTCACCCCTCCACCACGCCTCCAGGATCGCCATGGGCCAGTAGTGGTGATACAGCGCGACGAACGGCCACGGATCCCACAGCTCAAACACTCCCTCCTGCCACCTCAACACGTGCTCCACAAACTCCCTCACCGATGCCATGAACGTCCCCAATGGCAATTTCCCTCTCAGCAGCTCCCACAAAGGCAGCAGCACCAGCGTGACGAGGTCGTGTCCGATCCAGTACCGCGGCGTGGCATCTATCGGCGGCCTCACCACACAAGGCGGCTTGATCGACTCAAGGTGCCACTTCTTATACTCTGGACGTGGAGCAGATTCTTTCTCTTTCGGCGCAAACACCGACATGTACGCGTCCACCATGTCTCGCATCTCTGCGCCCGGGCTCGCAAACAACACCACTGCCGTGTGCGCGCGAGGGTTGCACTCGATCGCGTACATCTTGGTCTTTCCCGTCTCATCATCATTCTCCTCCTCCTCCTCCTCCTCCTCCGCCACCATGAAGTCGAAGCTCAGGTGGCCCGTGAATTCCCCACCGGCCTTCTTTTCCGCACGGGCAACCTTCTTCGTGAAGCAGAGCATCTCCTTGCTCAGCGGGTCATCGGCGGGGAGCGCTTCGTAGCCCATGAGCAGCTCGCTGGACGGACAGGCCACGAAGACCTTGACCTCTCCGTCCACCACCAGCGCGTGCGTGCAGTACTCTCTGCCGCCGCGGATGAATTGCTGCAGGATCCAAGGATGGTCCTCCGAAATGGGGAGCTCTCGCACGTACGCTTCCGTCTCATGGTCTGTCGACAGCGGGAGCAGCGTCATATTCCCACGGCGGGCATCATCCATCCCCACCGGCTTCAGGATGAACTTGCGACCCGTGTTGGTTGATAAATTCTCCATCAGCACAGACATGACCTCGGCATGCGAGACCACTTCATGCGTCTCTGGCCCAGGCAGCCCGAGCTTCTCCACGTACCGCACGAAACTGCTCTTCTCGTGCAACCTCATGGTCGTGTCCACGTCAAACTGCACGCCCTCCCTCCTCCTCCTCCTCTTTCTCCCCCTGCTGCTGCCCGTCTCCGTCACCCCCTCAGCCTTCATCAGCGACCTCATCAGCCCATCCTCCGCCGCGCTCGCCACCCCAGAGCACGACACCCACAGATCCACATCCTCCATCTCCATCAGCCTCTGCAGATCCGCCACATACCTCCGCCCGACCGCCATCCTCTCCTCCTCTCGCATATCCCCGCGGTACACGGGCCGCTCGAGCGTGTACACCACGTCCAGCGCCCGGCTGAACCTGCGCCCGCCCAGCCACGCCGGCAGCCACACGCTGGTCCGCAGCACGTCGAAGTCGGCGCCGACCACGCGGTGGCCCGCGAGCCAGAACGCCCGCGCCAGCGTCAGGCCCTTGGTCATGCCGACGCCCGTGACCAGGACCGTCCGGGGGGGCCCGCCACTGCCGCCGCCGTCGCGGCACTGTCGGCGGTGTGCGGTGGCCGCGGCTGGCGTGTGCGTCGAGAAGGGGAGGAGGAAGGTGATCCACGCGGCGGGGAGGGCGGTGAGCAGGAGCGCGAGGGAGAGGCTGAGGGGCAGGGTGGCGAGGCTGAGGGTCAGCAGGAGGAGGGTCTTGATGTGGTCGCGGATGGGCAGGCGGAGAACGGGGAAGCGTGGTGCGGGAGGGGTCAGGGTATCTTGGCTCGCCTCGGTGCTGGCGTCGTCTGCGTGGTCATCCCCATTGGCGTTGGCGTTGTCCCCAGTGCGTCTGTTGTGATGATCCTCAGGGTTGTGTTCGCCTATGGCCGTGGAGACTTGGGAGAGAGCTCGGGAGTGTGAGCTCTCTCCACTCTTGTGTCCTTGGAAAGCCATTCCCACGGAAGAGCCAGAAGAAGAAGAAGAAGAAAAAAAAAGGGGGGGGGGCTTAACCGTGCTCGAGTTGATTCTTCACAAAACAAGGAACCATACAAGGAACCAAATTCCCTCCAAGTGACGTGACGCCGGCTCGACTAGATACGAAAGTTTACTCAGCGAGTGTCCTTCCGCGACTCCCGAGTTCCATGTGAAACATTGTGTCGTCAGCCGTGTTGGGTTCCAGATATCTCGGAGCAACAGAGGAATCTATGATTCATTCCAGGAAGCAGGAACGAGACCAACAACAAGCGGGACAGGTTTGGCTCGTTCAGGGATGGTGCTTCCTCCTCGACCGCTCCCCCCGTTCAGGAGCTAACATCGGTCGTTACCTTACCACTTTCGTATGGTCGACGTTCGCAGAAAAATGTGCGCGTTTTTCACGTGAAGAGATGGTGATGGTCAGACGTGAAGGTGTGCCACGGATCGTTCTGCAGTAGCAGATACCAGCAACAAGCATCTGGATAGCATGTGAATACTTTAGTCAGAGCATCTAGAGCCGAGCATCTAGAGCCGACTTCCCCCGAGGAAACTGTGGGCGAGGATCTGGCTGACGGGCTGACTAGCTACCTAACCTAGGTAGGTAATGGGAGATGTTCGCATTTCTGTGGACGCAACAAGGGTGGTAAGCCTGAAGCTATGAAAAATGCATTCGGACAGTGACACCGCCAATTCTTTTGTTGGACGCTTGGACGATGAATGTTTATATAATAGTAACCTTGGAGTAGAGTCCACAGCATATGGATCAGTCGTTTACTCTCGTGATCCTTCAGCTGGAGACAAGGAGAGAACAATATACATATGTAAAATTTCTCTAAGTTTCTCTAGTGAACCCCGTTTGTCTTTCCCACTGCCTCGGCGAGCACGTTTCTGACCTTGCTAATGCCTTGGGAATGGCCGTTCGTGTGGGCATGGCCGTTAGGACTGTTAGTAAACCCATTGGTAACAGCCGCAGCAACGTCCTTCTTAACGCCGCCACCATTCTCCACCACAGTAGACATCACTCCCAGATTCTCCTGCTCAACATCCGCATAGCCAGTATCACTACCATCAACGTAAGCCTCCAGCCCCGCTCCCTGCCTCGGATACTCCTTCACCAGCTCCTTATGCTTCCGCAGCACCAGCGCCAACTCCTCGTCCGAGACATCATTCAGGAACCTACAGCGCCCGAGCGGGCTCGGCACCGCCAGCCGCAACTTTCCATCGCGCGTCTTGAGGATAGCCGCGGTGCCGCGCGCAAGCACCTCCTCGTCGAACCGCGGATGATCGATCGACAACCCCGCGCGCGAGAACAGCGTCAGCAGGCGCGCGTGCTCCGTGCGGGTCAGCAGGCCGCGGTGGTGCGCCAGCGTCGCCGAGTAGGCCATGTCGACGGAGATGGCGTGGCCGTGGCGCAGGGGCGGGGTGGGCACCAGCTCGTGCAGAGGGGACCAGGTGTGGCCGTAGGCGATGACGCGGTCGAGGCCGATCTCGTGCAGGTTGGGCGACTCGAGCTTGAGCATCTCGTGGATCCCCTCGTGGTTGATCTGGTTCTGGTGTGAGCAGCTTGCAGGTGCTTAGTAGAGGAAGCGGGTGAGTTGTCTAGGCACGGCGCCGGGGTGGGGGTGGGATCGTACAATATCAGCCGCCTGCTTCAGCTCGTCGGATGCGCCATCCGCCCGGCCGAACTTGTGCTTGATCAGCTGCTCGCAGTACTTGTCCAGCAAGCGGAACACCTCGAGGTGGGAGCAGGACGAGATCTTGATCAGCTCGGCGAAGCCGTTCCGCACCTGGGCAACGGGCAACGTTCTCAGGAAGGTAAAGTCCAGGAAAGTGTGGATAGGGGCGTGATAGGCTCCTAGCCTATTCTTGTAGTTGCCGTAGTTGACGGCCACCTTGATGCTTACACTAGCATCGATCAGGCCGATGACGGTAGTTGGAACGCGGATGAAATTGGTGTTACGACGGTAAGCCGCACAGGCAAAACTGGGTCGGGGTTTGTTAGCCATGTTCCTAACACGTAGAGAGAGTTGATGAGGCATAGGGGAGGGCATGAACGAGCAGCTGGGGGTGGTATAGTGTCTCTGTGTCTCTAGCAAGACGAGAGGAGACGGGAAAGGAAAAGCTTTACCCAGCAACATCAGTAACTAGTCCTCCACCAACAACAAGCACAGGTTCCTGAGTAGAGTATGAGCATCCGGAGCTTCCCTTATAAGGACTACTTCATACGGGAAAGGCCTCACCTTGCGGATAATTCCAAACTCGGTCATGGAATCACAGATGCTCAAGAAGGTGTCGATCGTCTTGGCCTTCTCACCAATCGAGGTCGTGTGGACCTTCACAGCCAGCCCATAGTGTGCGAAGTAGGTCTCCATCTTGTCTCCATAGAGACCGAAGACATTCTTGTCCGTCACCGCGAGAACGCGTCCCCATGGCTTGTAGCAGTCTGCCAGCCCTGGGTTCTGGACGTCGAACACTCCCTCGACGAAAGAGAAGTCGTATGTGATCTTCTCATAACCTTCCACGTGAAAACCCGCCGAGGTCTCAGAGACCGTTGCCTTGAGGTCAGACATGGTGGATGAGGGACAGTGGAAAAATACGTATAAGTAAACAATGCTAATCTGGTGATATTTCGTGATCTAAGTTGTAGACATCTTCACCTCTGGAACCAATCCACTCGGGACGTGGGCTTCTTGAAGTACAGCTATTCTCCAGCCCTGCATCGTTGACCATTGCCAGTCGTGTCGTCACGACTCTTCTGCACCCATGTGTTCGTACGAGAAAGAACGTAATAAGAACGTGCGGAGGGCTTCTTTGGTGGCTCCCAATCAGTCGTGCGCAAAGAAGGTCGGGGTGAAGCATGGTATGCACAGAACCCCGGAAGTATCAATCATGGCTCTGCCGGAAAGCCTTTGTCCCCGTATAGCATGGATCAAAGGTGGGATGTGAACAATACTTAGCAAGCTGGCTTCACAGAGGTGTTTGAAGATGTAGTGAATACTTACGATTGCCCAGTTTTCACAGGGTCTTCACAGGGTCATAGACTCTGAAAGAAGAGCTCGCAGTTTATCCAAAGCAAAGCTTCTGAATGGCGTAGTTTACTACGTAGTGGAAGGAGCTTTGCTTCTATATTCCAGGGGAAACCCCCGGTTTACATCCGGCATTCTGATTGGCCAGTCGCATTACTGACTCTGACCTCAGGGTATCCGGATTAGTCCGTCTAATGCTCTACTATGTATATCAGTTCCAGATTAGTCGAAGAGGCTAGCGCCCGTCGGTACGTACTCCCCCGGCAGAAAGACCCTAACCCTCGTTCCGCACGGCATTGCGCTGTAGGTATGCGCCGCAGGCAAGGGGGGTCCGGGGGGTCTCCACCGGTAACCCGCTACCCTATATAAAAGCCGAATATAAAAAGCTGCAAAAAGCTGCAAAAAGCTGCAAAAAATCTCTTAAAGGCTAGCTCTATTCCAAGGGGCTTTGCTTCTGCGCCTGCTGGCATTTCACGTCGAAATGAGCAGCCCAACGTATTAGACTAAGCCCTAAGATACTTAGAAATTTGCCGATGTATTTTAGTTCAAGACATCCAGTCCCAGATGCGAGACAACTTGCCGGGGTCATCGAGGAGCGCGACTGCTGGTAATTCCCATGGCAGGATGGTGATGAAGCTAGGCGGAATATGTCGAGCTGGATGCCACGAACCAGGCGGTGGCCAGGCCCCTGGGGCCAGCGTCCGGGTGAAAGATGGCGTCCCATTAGAGAGGGGAGGGTCTCCGATCGGCACTTCTACCTGCGCGGCTCGATTATTTGGCATCTTTCCAGAGACCCCGGAGCTAGTCGAGTGGTGACGCTGACATGATCTAGGCTTTTGGTGGCTGGATCCTCGCAAAGTCACGGGTTTTCGCGTCGAGGGGCCTGATGTGAGCGATCCCGGAGCACGCGCCTGCATGGGAGGCTTTGATCTCTCGCCTACCTTGGACAAGATCGTAGCTCAGTGAGCTTCGGATGCAAGGTCATGACACATGATTACTCAAGAGTCAATTTCGAGACACTGTTGTTTCGGAGGAAAGGTTGCAGTTTTCGAGTACGCCTTCACGAGTTATTCCTGACGTAAATACATCTCCGCATCAGAGTGCCACCCCCTCCCCCTTTTTCTTCTGCAGATTTTTATCATGTATCCCGGTCAGTATTAAGGACTTGGACCTCATCCAGTCTTTTGGTTCAAGGTCTCTAGCTTCGTCTTGGGTAGAAAAAGGCTTCCTGGTTTAATTTACCAGTATTTCCTTACAGACGCCTTATCCTGATATTGAGCCACTGAAGTCTTCCACGCTTTCCCATACACCCACTCATCATGAGTACAATAAATGGATTCACAGGACAGGCATATCAGCCTCAAGAGGAGGTTTACGTGAGTTCCTTCCTTGACCTTCAAAGAAGCCACAATCCAATGGCACCACTGACACCAGATAGTTTGACGATGGCCGTGAGATTGCCCTCCTCCACTTCATGTACAAACACCCCAAGCTCGCGGAGATCCGCGGAAATCCTCAAAAGGTCTTGGATGCCATTGATGAGTACGGGAAGACACAGAAGTACCTCATGAATGTCGGCGAGTTCAAAGCAAAGATCGTGACCGATCTCATCAAGGAGGTGGCGCCGCAGGTCATGGTCGAGCTGGGTGGCTACTGCGGATACTCTGCCATTGCTTTCGGAGCAGCGCTTCGAGAGGTGGGTGGAAAGCGTTACTACAGTCTTGAGTATAACCCAGAGTTTGGCGCCGTCATCTCGAGCCTTGTTGATCTAGCGGGCCTTCATGACGTGGTGAAGGTGGAGATTGGCGCCAGCTCGTCGTCATTGAGACGGCTATATGCGGACGGCACGTTGAGAAAGATGGATCTCATGTTCCTGGACCATGCCAAGCCGCTTTACACGTCTGATCTCAAATTATGTGAAGAGCTTGGCTTGGTCGGCCCCGGCTCAGTGCTCGCAGCCGACAATGGTGAGCTGATTCTCGCCCGGTGGGCAGCAGGGGGGGGGGTTCCGGGGTCAGTTCCGTCGACGCTGCTGACATGTAAAACTTCGAAACAGTGGTCAAGCCCGGAAACCCTCCGTACCTAAAGTATGTGAGAAGCACTGTCGAACAGAAGCGTGAAGATTACAAGAAGGAGACTGGCTCAGACCCTCTTCATCAGCCTGACCGGACAAAGCACATCTACAAAACAGGGGATGGAGACCAAGTTCTGGAGTCTGATCTTCATGGCAACCCGAACCTCGTGTACGACAGCAAGCTCAACGAAGGATGGGAGCCCAGTGGTGTTCCGGTACGATCCCCCCACCCCCACCTCCAAAAAAAAAAAAGCATGATTGTTCTTCCGCTGCTTTACAGCTTTCGCTGATGATCATCGCAACTTCAGGACGGCGTGGAGGTCACTCGATGTATTGGTGTTAAAGCCTAGGTATCGAAAGCATGATCTTCAGAAGCGTCGTATCTCATATCCACTCCGCTTGAGGTGATGTTGTGTATTGCGTTGCGTACGGTGCCTAGTAGCTTGTAAAAAAAGAAAAAAAGAAAGAAAAAAAACCTACTTGGCTCTTGCCCGTGCTTCTAGAAAAGTAGTGATGACGACTAGAGAACAGACGTGGGGCCTTCCTGCGCATCACTCGTCAACATTTGATTCGACTTCCATGAACGCTCTTCCCACTTTCAAATCATACGGAAAGAAGTCAGTCACGATGGATCTGCTCTCATCCTTTTATTATGATCCCGTACCGCTCATCACAAACATGTTTCCAGCATCGCAGGCCCCTATACATCGCTTTTGTCACTCTTTAGCCCGCTCCGAGCCCTGCGTCCCTACGATAGCATCCTCTCAGCATTTCCATTGTCATCCATCACACCGTCATTAACTTTTATTCCCGTTGTCAGACAATGGCCGCCTCCATGTCAACCACCGATGGGGCCCTACCATCCTCTCCTTCTGCCTCCCCGGTCGTTATCCTCCTCACTGGTGTCACAGGGTTCCTTGGAAAGGTTGTCTTGGAGGAACTCGTCAGGCGGCAGAATGAAGGCTCCATCTACTACGACAGACTCATCGTCTTGATCCGGCCAGCCTGCGGCAAATCTCCCATGGAGCGGTTCCAAGACAAGGTGGCCAAGTCCCCCTGCTTCTCTAAGTTTCCCTCGAGTTGGTGCAATCATGTCGAGGTTGTATCCGGCGACCTCATGGCGGCGTCTTGTGGGCTCGAGCCCGATATCTTTGACGGACTTAGACAGAAGATCACGCACATCATGCATTGCGCTGGCTGTGTGGCCTTCGATTCTTCTCTCAACGTGCTCCTGGCGGAGAACGTCACAGCAAGTGTCAACATCCTCGAGCTGGCGCAGAAAAGCCCTGGGTTGCGTCGCCTCATTCTCACGTCCACCGCGTACGTCACCCCGCACACAAAAGAGCCTGTCTAGGAGCAGCTCGTTGTCCTTCCCAGGCCCGCACAGCAAATCCTCGATGACCTGCACGAGGGAAGGAAGGATGCAGCACAGATCATCGCTGAGACGGGGCATCCGAACTACTATACTCTGGCGAAGTGCCTGGCGGAGCACGTCGTCGCTCAGAAGATGGGTGACACTCCTCTCACCATCATCCGACCCAGTATCATCTCTGCGAGCTTGCAGTACCCTTTTCCTGGCTGGATCGACAGCTTTGCAGCCTTAGCTGGGCCTATATCGGCCTTTGCGCTCGGCGGCCTGAAGGTTCTCCACGGCGACCCGGCGGCAATCCTGGACGTTGTACCTGTTGACGAAGTCGCCAAGTGCATAATCAACGAGGCTATCTTCCCTCCAGTCTATGGGAGCTTTGATAGAAAGAACCTTAACGAAACGTCGCGGATTGTTCACTGCGTGTCCACCAAAAAGAATGGGCCAAGCACATGGGACATTGTCTTCGAAACGGTTGGGTACTTTGAGCAGCCTGAGAACGTCGTTCTCTACAAACCCAGGGGATGCTATATCGGTACGGATGATCGCTGGTTCTACCTCTACGAGTTCCTTTTTCAGTACGTGCCTATAAAGCTTGCAGAGCTCGCAGCACTGATAACGCTGGACTGGAAGGGGGCGGCCAAAGCAAGGAAAACATTGATGAGGTTGGGACAGGTCGACACACATTTCCGCTACTTCATCGAGAACACCTACGACTACCGCTGCTCTGTACCTGTCCTTGGCGAAGATTTTGACAAGAAGGAGTATCTCAGAATTGTGCTGCAAGGTGTGAGACAGAATCTACTTGTCCCACTACTCGCCAGGGAGAAGGCAAGGGCTATCAAGGTCAAGGCACCAGAGCTCAAGAAAGAAGAAGCGCCAGGAGTTGTCATGTAAGGTCTGGTGGGATGTGCGCTGCAAATTGGTTCAAGTCGTGAAGGAGTGGCGGTCTTCAGAAGTTCTCCTCGACGCGACTCCCATCAGGCAATAAGTCCTTCGTAGTATTTAGTCCAAAAACCCTAGGTCGATATAGATAGATAAATAAGGGAACTGATTTCTGGCACACTGTGCTTCCAGTGCCCACATATTCCAAACCTACGACCAGCCATAGGTAGTGCGCATTATTTCTCTTGAAAGTCTTGACTTGATCGTCCCGCACATTTCGTGTTATTCAAAGCTGTCTTTCCCGGGGAACACAGGTCCTGAGGTTGGTCCGTCGTTCGTCGGATGAGCCAATCGATTCTAGTATTCTCCTCACTGTCTTCGCCCTGGCAGTTGAGATTTCCGTAGACTTGCGGCAGAACGTAATGCGGGTACGCAAGCTGATCGATTGCACCGATGATCAAGTCTTTCACATTTTCCTGACCGATGCTATATGATATCAGCGGGCAAGTCGACTGTGAAAGTCTCCTCAATACCTAGGTAGAGAAAACTGATAGCTGAAGCCCCCGACCTCAGGAAGGCCAAACAGGGACAGAAGGTCGAAAGTGAGCGCCAACGTACAGTACAGGAAGCCGAGTAGCATCCGCAAAGGTGATTGCCATGGTGCACGTCCCATGGAAAATAGAGGTTTATTATTAACCGAGATGCTTATATAAACATGCAGTTAAATTAGCTCATTTACGTATAATTATCTTATCTTGTAGTTACTAATTAAGTATATATAGTTACTAGTAGTTACTATAGATTTTTATTTTAGTGACTGAAAATATAGTAGTCTGTAGTCTGTAGTTTATTTTCTAAGAACTATAGACTAATTTACCATCCCTGGTCGCTATCAAAGTCAAAATGGAATGCCGCACTGAAGCGCGGAGCAAGAGCGCTGGAGGTCGTTTCCGGGTGCGGAATGAAGCCCTTGTGGATATGGATAGTGTCACGTATTCCGTCTGACTTTTGCATGTTGTACGGTATCATACCGGCGGCAATAGTGGATTCCATGGCCAGGAGGACAGCATCGTCAAGACTAGGGCCAGGAATTACCTATAACTAGATAATAAGTATCACCTATATGCAACTTATAAACCTTAACTAGACCTATAGGTAACCGACGGGTAATAGGTAAATTTATTGGTAATTAATATATCCTAACCTAGGCCTCCAAATTACTCGTCAGCACTTCTTGTTCGCAAAATATCCGACATCTCGTTGTCGTCGTGCTTCCGCCTGCCCCTTGTCGTTGAGATGCATTCGGGAGACACAGTCCCCAGACGCTCTATCCAACAAACCACAGCGCGTCAGGCAAGCTGATGATGACCCTCACTCTTCAGTATCATCGCGCGGGCCGTTATTGGCGGCGAGCCGGGGCTATTCGAGCCTGCTTTTCTTGCGCTCCGAGAATAAGTCGGTGTGACGATATAGGGATACAGCTTGTGCATCGCATAAGCGTACGCTTTTGCGCAACAGTCGGGCCGTGCGGAATTCGCTCAGGTGCCTGTTGTGACTGACTATGCGTGAGACTGGCTCGGCAAATGTCTTCCACAGTTGCGAGGGGATGTTATCCCAAAGAGTCAAGTTTATGGAGGAGAGGCATCAGGATGCAGGGATTGTGACGTATCTGTACGAGGCAGCGTACGCAACCTGGCCAGCTGCGACGACAGCATTGTATAGCGCATCATTGCCCGCTATTTCAGGAATCAACTTTATTTCATCAGGAAGGGCCGCGCCTGTGAGATCAATGACATCTTTGATGATAACCGGGGACGTGATGTTAGTAGCCTGCACGAGCGTTCCGCCGATGTATTTTGTTGCATAGGGGCCAAACTTGTTGATGAACACAATGTAATAAATCGAATATCCGATCCTTTTGCCAATAAAATGTATACTGAGAGTCCTAGAATGTATTAGACCCCGATCCCGGAGCCTGGAGTCATGGGGCAGCTACTCACAATGCGGCAACGATTGCGATCAGATCATCAGGGCATACGATCATGGTGATGACGCTCGCTGGAATAACGATCCCGTCTATGCCGAGGCCAGCGATGACGAGTACTCCCCAGAGCTTGTACATATTGTCGACTCGACCGATGGCCATGGCACCGCAGCCTTCTGTCATCAGAACAGACGAGACGGCCATAATCGTTCTGTTTGCACCTCGGAATATGGACAGAAGGAAGAGGCTGACCACAGCACCAACCACCAAGGAGATACTGATCGGCATTGGGCGGATACCGACTTGAACCGGATCATGACCGTAGACGTTGAACGCTTGAGTGGGCCAGAAAGCTATTAAGCTGATAAAGTTGGCTCCAGAGATGAAGGTGATGATCAAGGTGAGGACCAGAATCCGGGGAGACTTGTTGATGCGCTTCGGAAGCATTGGGAACTTGGAAAAGTGCGCTTCCCAGATGACGAAGAGGATGACCAGAACCGCTCCGAAAAGAAGGGGTAAAAGGACGTGAATAGAGGTCCAGGGATACGTGTAATTATCCCATTGCATTCTAGCCACTTCATTCAAAGTCAGCCTGCTGCTTTCCGTGAAGTCGGCTGAATGGACCGTGACTCTAGTCAGGTAGGGCCCGAGGGTTGCTAATAGGTTCCTTTTTCAGGGTGTAGCAGAACGTCTGTAGGTGTCCAAGGTTGCCCGCATAGCAGCCCTCGTGGAGCTATAGCCTTAAATCCTCTAGCCGATACGGCACACGCGGGGGACGGAGGTGGCAACAGCAGCACGGCAAGGGAAGGCATTCGGTCAACAGCGACTATGTCCTAGAGTGCTTTAAAAGAAGGATATTAGTACTTCTCACCTGACACTAGTACTTACCATGGAACTACTCGTCTATGAGATAGGTCTCTCATAATACAGAAGTAACACTTGTCGGAGAATGAGCAAGATCAGTTAGCAAGATTCGATTTTATATACCTTTATAGATGAAGATCTTTCCCTGCTGGTTTCACCGGACCACCTGAACGACCACAAGATTTTTTTTTCTTTTTTCTTTTTCTTTTTGCTTTCTTCCGCAACTGAGCTGTATTTTGAGGGAACGCGAAGCAACTTTGACACTTATCCTATCAATTGAAAATGTTTCAGCACATGGCTTCTCCTGACGTACCTCTATATAAAGAGCTAATGGTTCGACTTTCGCCATGTTTCTGCGCAAGGCAAAACGATCGGGCCTAGCTTATTGAAATACATATATGAGTTAGGTAGCGGAATGAATTTTATGGATTGCAAGCGACTGTTAAAATATACGAGTTTTAGAGGGGAAAGTTGTAGCCTCGTAATACTGATTCTAGAGTCCATTACCAGAACATTTCTCAGCCACCTATTCAAAGTTACCTTCTACCTGGCCAGGATCCTAATCAGGATGAGAAGACGAGATGAATTCAGATTCTAGACGAGCGTGTCGTTTTGCTGAAGGTGATCAGCTGTGAAAATACATCCGAAGCATCCTTTTTCAAATTATTTGCCCCCTTCGAAACTCTCCACTCCTGTAGTAGTCGTTGGAAAAGTTTTTGTAAGGCCAGTAGAACTTGGTGCCATTTAGAGGAAACGTGATTTCGAAAGGGCGCCACAAATTCAATAACGCTTTCTTCGGCCATGTGAGCGGCTGCCAGGGAATTCGCAGTCAAGCTGAATGGGTACCAATTAACGCAAAACTTGATCTCTTGGATACCTCCCGAAACAGACTTCTCGATCACTTTCACAGCGACCTTGGCAGACAATGGTCTGGTCATACTCCACTGGTGCGGGAAACGGGCTTCTATGTCTATAGGACCGGTTTGCAGCTCAAGCTGGTTCAATCTCTGTTCGTCCCAGACAAGATTGAGCCCGAAGGCGGCTTCAAACCTGGAGAAAAGGAGGAGTTTGCGAACTTCAGCGAAGAACAGGCGTGCACGAAGATCCGGGAGGCTTGTAGAAACGTTGGTATTGATCAGCTCGCTGGCTTCAAAGGATCGAGTGACTGACACGCCACGAGGGGGGGTTAAGTCGACAAGGATGATCTTCATGGAGTCTAGTTAGTCCTCCGGAACTGGTAGAAGATGATCATTTGTTGAAGAGTTGTAATTTGCAACAGGCCGGGAGGTCGAGCCAAAGTCGAGTGACCATGGACCAGAGCTCGATCTTTCGAGAAGAGTCTGAATTACTCTGATGGAATGGAAGCCATTTGAGTCTGCAGTGCGCTGGGGCATATTTAACTAATAGTTATGCGGTGGATTCGAATAAAAGCAATACCATGTGATTGTTCGCTGAACGATAGACAAGGCCATTGTTGTGCACCTATGTAAGCGGCTTTGTTCTGATTGGATACTGGAAGGTCAACAATGAAGGTTCGCAAAAGACAATATACATACTCACTACTGCATATATCTCTTTGCATTCTAAATTTTTCTCTGTCTCAATATGTCTGATGGTCTTGGCCTATGTGGTCTAGCACAGCTTAGATCGTTGTCCAGTAGAGTTTGCTAGAATTAAGTACTCCTTTTCCTCTTTGCATGGGCTCTGGCGACTCCGAGATTGCAATTTGTATGCATGTCAGCCATAGAAGCCGAGGGCCGGCTCGGTCCAGTCACCTGGCCGGTATTACTCAAGTGGGTGTCTCCTCAACAAGGGCTATGCTGGATGCAGCTTCGCGCGTGTGGTGTACTCAGGGTCGCAGTCCAGGAGGTACTAATAATGTATACTAGTATCTAATCTTCTGCCCTTACTTCCCCGCAAATTCGTAATCAGTGGCATACAAGTCGGTAATGATCGGCACAAGAGGCCGGGTAGTTTCATGAATAATTCCCCGTCTTGTTGGTGCAGGTTTTGGAAAGCGTAATCCCGAGCACTTACAACATCACCCCGCACAGATCGCAAGCTGTATCCGATATGGCTCCTCACGCAGAAAATGGAAATGGACAACAGGATGAGACCCATCCGTCAATAATGGCACCGTTGGAGCCAGGCATTTCCGATGCCGCTGCTAAAGAGCAGGTGCTTCGGTTTCCTACGTGAGTAGCGCGCGCCCGCCATTCAACGACCAGTCGGACTCGGACTCGGCAGATCTGACCGACAAATCCTATAGTGTTCCAAAGTTCGACGATTCCTACAAGGAGAGGGCATACTGGAAGGGTCGTCTAGCTGCTGCATTTCGGATCTTCGCCAAATATGGCTTTGATGAGGGCGTGGCGGGTGGGTGCCCGTCTATCACTGTGTTTGATCGCACCCATTCTCATCCGGTTTGACAGGACACATCACCTATCGCGACCCCGTCGAGCCTGATACCTTTTGGGTTAATCCATTCGGTACCGCGTTTGGCCTCATGAAGACTTCAGATCTCATCCGCGTCAATGAGGAAGGCAGAGTTCTTGAAGGGGGTGAGAACCGCCTCCTGAACACTGCTGCGTTTATGATCCACTCTGCGATCCATCGGGCTCGACCGGACGTCATGGCAGCCTGCCACAGCCACACAATCTACGGAAGATCTTTCTGCTCCCTGGGTCGGAAGCTGGAGACCATCACTCAGGATGCGTGCGCCTTTCACAACGACCACGTCGTGTACGAATCTTTCAACGGTATCGTCCTGGCGGCCGAAGAAGGCCGGAACATTGCACGCTGCGTCGGAGGTGCCAAGGCTGCGCTTTTGCAAAACCATGGACTGCTCACTGTGGGCCATACCGTTGACGAGGCCGTTTTTTGGTTCGTCAGTATGGATAAGTGTTGTCAGGCACAGCTGCTGGCTGAGGCTGCTGCTGGCCCTCGAGGAGAGAAGCCCATCGTCATTTCGGATGAAGACGCCGTCTATACTTACAAAACAGTAGGGACTCATAACGCTGGCTTTTTCTCGGCTAAGCCGCTCTTTGACGTGATTCACAAGGAGACAGGAGGGGATTACCTCGAATGATCGCCAAGTATCGCTCCTTCAATGTTCGACCAAGATTTGGACACTGATTTCGGCGCATGTGCACCAGGCTTAGAGAAGGCTTTGTGCACGAAACTGACTTTCATTAATGAAATATATATGGCATATTACAAAGTTTCGTCCTATGTATGTGTTCTTTGATATGTCTTCGAGCTCTGATTATCTGAAGCCCCCCCCCCCTTGGGGCCTGAAACCTCCCCATGTGCCGCCCATGCTCGCAATAGATCCAGAATCATCACGATGGTGATCATAATGATGGGCCATACCATACTATTCCCGTTTTTTCCAGGTCTTCATTTATTGCGTTGATCTTGCGTAGGGACTGTCTCTCAACCCGCCGGGCAAGGCGGTTATTCTTGCATGTCATAGCTGCTGAGCTTCACGAGTTTAGTGGTCAGCACCATGTCTACAAAACAAGTGTACTGAGACCTTTCAGTAAAATGCACATTACTGAAGCCTTGCAACGTACCTGATGGTTTTGAATATCAAGGCGCCATGTTGTGTGTTTTCAAATCTTGTCACATCCGATCATCTGTTATAATAAGATATAGGGATACAGCTTGTGCCACTGAACTTGCTCTGGGGGGACTGGGGACTCTTTTTTTCAAATATTACAGCTACAAGCAGAAGCAACATGGGCTCTGCATGGGCCACTGACAAGATGGAGGAGGACTGCTGTGACCTTTGACCTCGAGGGCGCGGACGTTTAACATTGATTGTTCTTTGATGTTATTGCTGGCTCCAGTCATTGGCGCGATATGAATGACTTCATTCCTAAACCAGTAGGAAGAGATTATCACGAGACGCGAAAGGTCGATGACCTTTTGCGGACCGGAAGCCCCCCTCTGACGGCCTGTATTCTCGAAGAATCTCATCAAGCTCCCACGTTTCATATACGCTGGACTTAGACCACCCTGTGAATAAACTGTTGCAAGGACAAATGAATCGTAGTATACTAAATACAACAAAAATCGTGACTGGGTCTGAGATCTGGGATTTGATTGACCAGTGTATAATTACCATTCTTTGGCGAAGCCATCATGCCCGTCTTCGAAACCTCAACACGCGCCGCCACCTCCCCCATCGCCACCGAATCCGCCTCCTCCAGAGGATCCATCGCTATGCCCCCCATAATGGCCCCCACTATGGTCAGCATGGTGAAATCCTCCGCCGTAATTATGTTGGTGATGATGTGACTCGTAATAAGCAGGACCGGCTTGCATAGCTTCCGAGAGGCCATCAGCTGCGTCCTTCACCCGAGATTTTCTCTGTTCTCCGTAGTTCTTCCGCGTGTTGTAATTGCTTCTACCGCTCGGATAAGCTGGTCTTGCCGCCATGGCATCTTTTCCCGTGTAGCCTGACTGTAGGTCTCGTGAGCATGACTCCACGAAAGGAAACCCAGGATTTGTGGCCGGCACATACTTTACCGAAACACATATTTGTTTTGTGATGACTTGAAAATAATCCTTGATCGACAGTTTAGGACGGTCATCATTTTGCTGCATGGCAGCAGGTCTGCCTTATATAGGTACCTAGCCAGCCTCCAGGATAGCATCAGCCGCCCAAGAGTCCGACACGCGGCCGGTGGCATGCTGCGACGAGGCATAATCCTTCGATAAGGTATTTCAGCGAAGCTGAAATCAATTAGCGCACTCGCTTGTCAGGCAGGGGTTTATTAGCTCTGCCTGGAGCGGCTGGGTAGTCAGCTCTCCAGCACAGCCACCATCAGCTCGCACGTTCACGAGCAGGATATCATTCGTCGACCTGATGATGATTATGCTGTGGCGCAGCACGCTGAGAACGGCTTCATCTTTCGTCGTTCACAGCGATAGTAATCCAGGGAATGACGGCGCTAGCGACCGCACTACATGGGTGTTTTATAAGGCGAATTCGCCGACCGGGACTGGGGCTTAGCTGAGGTCTTCTTCTTCAAGGCCCATACAATTGATCAGAGTCCTCCAGCCTCCGTGTTCGGAATTCTGGGTGAACCATAGGTTTATGTCCAAGCCAGTCTCATATTCTCATATTTGCTACATATAGTACTCTACTCACTTCCTATCTACGTTACTACTTACCCTCTTCTGCATCCATTTTTTAAATAAATAAAATAACAGTTAACTATATAATTCGAATTACCAGTAGAGTACGGGTGGTAGATATTTGTTGCTTTTTAAGCTGTTAATACAGGTATGAAGGCTGTAACGGTTTCCTTCATATACTGGAGGATGCTCGAAAGCCTACCCAAGATTGCACAGTGCCGTTAACAGAAAGAAAGCAAAACAATAGCCAAACCTTAGACTAGAGTGAGTAGATGATGTCGAGATCATGAGAGCCTGGTGATGCCGTCTGGTAAGTGCGCAAGGTACTAGTATGCGTAGGGTACTAATGAAGTGCGTTATATAATTTGGGACAGTATGTTCTAAGATATATATCCCTATGTTATCTTTGCCAGCAAGACAATGCTAAGAAACTCGAGTAGTTTTAGAGTCTCTATAGCTACGTCACCCGAATCCACGAACGTGACAAGCCACAGGATGCAGACTCGTTGCCCTCGCATTCTGAACCTAGTTGCCTAATGGAGAAAAAGCACCGTCAAAGAGACCTTGAGGGTACCACCCTAATTAGACTGCCCGCTATGATCTGCACTAGTCTGTACTACAGTGAAGCTTAGCACTTCCCCGCGCTGTGACGACGGGGATAGTCCGGTTGAGGATATTGCTGATGATACAACACAGTATCTCCGGTATCCGCATGAGGAGAACAACAAGGTCTGTATAATAAGAGCCTGTCCTCGATGACACGTTCATGGGGGCAGTTGTGTCCGCACGAATTCCAGGTGTGAACGAGACGCTCTAACGGCAGCCAACTGCGTACACAGAGTGCAGCTCACTGCGTTTCCGCGCCTGGAGAATTTGCAACAAGCCAGGAATTCTGTGTCTTTGTGTATGTGTGCGTGTTTTTTGGCGCCATGTTATTGAAATTAGCACCATTTATTCATCTCGGCCTTGGGGCCTGGGCTTCTCATGTGGTCCCGAGACAAACCAACTTCCAGGAGCAGTGTTCGAGCTTCAATCCCGCGGATGCCGGCATCGCCAATGCCATCGTGACGAACCATGCCTTCGTGGCAGCCGGAACGAACTTGAATCTCACAGGAAATGATGTGTGTGGTCAAACTTCACAGGTTGTTCCAGTCGATCTGTGTCGAGTGTCTCTGCAGATCTCGACCACGGACAGATCCGGCGTGGTAGCAGAAGTGTGGATGCCCCAGAGCTGGAATGGTCGGCTGGTGACCACCGGCAACGGAGGACTCGCTGGTTGTTAGTTTTCGAACCTTGGATTTTGGCGAAAGAGGCAGGTTGTTGACCGAGATGACTGACTTTCTAGGCATCGACTATGGAAGCATCGCTTACACGGCGAACAATGGCTTCGCAAGTGTGGGGACCAACAATGGTCACAATGGCTCTTCGGGACTCCCGTTCTTGAATAACCCAGATGTGGTTGTCGATTTTGCATGGCGAGCGTAGGTCTTCAGACTCCTTGTTGCTTTAAACTTGCGGCTCACAACTCTTCTTCACAGAGTACACGTAGGAGTGCAAGCGGGTAGAGCATTGCTCCAGCCATTTTACGGCCACCAGACGCACAAATCCTACTTTCTCGCCTGCTCCTTGGGAGGTCGTCAAGGTGTGAAGGCAGCGGACATGTTCCCCGACGACTTTGAAGGGATCGTGGCAGGAAGCCCCGCTGTAGATTTCAATAACCTGTACTCGTGGCGAGCGAGTTTCTTCCCACTCACGGGCGCAGTCGGCTCGGCGAACTTTATCCCGTCAGATATGTGGAAGACGGCGATCCACAACGAAATTCTCCGACAGTGCGACACTATCGATGGGGTAGCAGACGGCATCGTCGAGGACCCTAGTCTTTGTCATTTTGACCCCGATGCTATGCTCTGTGAGAGCGGCGTCACCAACAGCTCGACCTGCCTCACCTCAGCGCAGACAGGAATCGTCCGTAAAATCTTCAGTTCGTACAATTGGCAGAATGGCACTCTGTTATACCCCGCCATGAACCCAGGCAGCGAAACTATATCAGGAGACGGTCTATATGCCGGCCAACCATGGACACTGTCTCAGGACTGGTTTCGATACGCGGTCCACAACGATCCGAACTGGGATCCCGCGACGTACAATTTGACAGACGCCGCGATCGCAGACCAGCTCAACCCGGGCAATATCAAGACCTATCCGAACACCCTGGCAGACTTCCAGAACCGGGGCGGTAAGATGGTCATGTTCCACGGGCAACAGGACAACCAGATCAGTAGCTTCAGCAGCCCACGGTTCTACGAGCACCTGCGGTCAGGCATGAGCTACTCACCAGACCAGATGGACGACTTCCTCCGCTTCTTCCGCATCTCGGGCATGTTCCACTGCCAGAACGGTCCCGGCGCCTGGGTCCTGGGCCAGAGCGGAGCAGCAGCCCAGGGCCCGTTTGACGCAGAGCATAACGTCCTGGCCGCGCTTGTAGACTGGGTCGAGAACGGGAACGCCCCGGACACGATCACGGGAATCAAGTACATCAACGACACGGTCAGCTCTGGTGTTGACTTTGAGCGAAGTCATTGCAGATGGCCTCTGAGGAACACGTATCTTGGGGATGGAAGAGATGCCAAGGACCCGGCTAGCTGGCAATGCAAGCAGATTTCACAGGCTGACGAGGAGGTGGGAGCTGTTGCTTCTGAAGGAGCAGGTAATACGACTTCTCTCTCGACGATGGGCGGTATTGTGACCGCCGGGGCGGTCAAGGAGGCCGTGTCCGTGGCACTCCTCTGCTTCAGTCTCATACTGCGCTTCCTGACAGGGTGGACTGAGTACCTCTAGAATTGTGGAATCTTTTCTGTAGCTACTGCAGTCTTTCAGGACAATAGATTAGATGTCTGTTTTGGAAAGATTATCCGGTCTAGCGAGAAGTATGAGCGGCGCCCAGCCAGCCACTTGCACAACTCACGCTAAGGATGATGCGAAAAACGCCTTTGCACTCAAAATTGGATTGTCCCATAGCACGTCACATGCGCATACCACACACGCCGTTTGAGGGGCTGACGGCTTGGGACCACTCGTGAGCTTCCCCCATGGTCAAATGGCGTCATCTGCATACACGTGCAACGTCTCACGGAGGTAGTAGAGTACTTTCGTGCTGATGAGGATTTCGGGCGCATGATGTGCTGAGCCGTGATTTCAACTCTGGTATGAAGGCTTTATCACCGTGGCCGCCGCCGATGTCATTCATACCTGAGACCGACTCGCCCCGTAGCTGAAAGAAAAATATAACTTGCTTTGCGTTAATTCACCAAGACTCGACCTCGAAGACCACTCAGTAACGCCAAGATGTCTTTGACTGTAAGGAGGTCGCCATCTCCATCCTATTCTCATTGCTCTGTGGTGGTGACTGGTCACTGACTGCCCTTGTCCTCAGGCAGCAATCAACCCCGAGGAACAAGACGTTTTGGAGTCTCTGGTTGGCATTTCTAGCCCGGAAATCGAGAATACAAGCGTTTTTTTCTCAGGCCATAGCAGCAACAAGGAGCACAACATGGAATATGCCCAATCCTGGGATCGAAAAGGCGGACCGGGTCTCACAACAGCGAACGAGTGGCAACACAAGAGAGTCAAGGAGAGAGAGAACAGCCGAGACACTGGGTCTAAGGTGGTATGAGAATGATATCAAATTCATGGTATTCTTTGGATGAGTTTCAAACTGGGGCGGCTCATGTGAGCTAGCATTGTAGGCATCTATACTACGGATATTCAGGCACTCGAGCAAGGTGAAAGTGGGCGAGAAGACTAGGCTGAGGGTAGAATATTCTACAAGAGAAACTTCAAAAGGCAAAAGAACCGTATATTGACGTCCACGGTTCTTAGTCTCGCCCTCAGGCAACTCGGAGGTTTTCTTTTACAGTTGTTGACAACAAGTTGTGAATATACGTAAGGTATATAGGGTGCTGCGGTGGCGCTCACTGTGACGCTACTTAAAACATCCTGTTTAAGTGACTTCTTGTTCATTTCTGGATGAGGTGTCCAAAAAAGTCCTTGACAAAGAACGCCGACCGCTTCGCATGTCTCGTCTTGTCTGGCGAGTCGAAATCGACCCAAGTGACGCCAAACCGGTCGGTGAAGCCAGCAGACCATTCCCAGTTATCGGTGAACGTCCAACCGAAGTACGATTTAATTACCACGCCCTCCTGTGACGCTTTAGCCACCTCGGTCAGATATTTTCTGAAGAAGTCAATCCGGTGCGAGTCCTCCAGGATGTCGCCCGGGTCCTTGGGCTTCCAGTCGTTCTCGCCCTTGGCGGTGGTGCCATTTTCAGTGATGAAGATGGGTGTCTTGTACCGGTCCCAGATCCATCGCAGCAGCTTCGCCCAGCCCCATTCCGACGTCCGCAGCCACGGCGTATCACTCTCGAGTCCACGACTCTTCCCTGCCTTGTTGGTATCCAAAATCTCCACGTTGCCCTTATGGTCGTTGATATCGGCGGGCAGTTCGCCGCGGTTCTTGACAAAGAAGGTCGTGTAAGAGTTCATCCCATAGAACTCGCTGCTGCCCCTGATAAGCTGCTTCTCATCTTCAGTGAACCTTGGCAGCCTGTCCCCCAGTTGTGCGCGCATGCAGGCAGGGTAGTCGATCTCTCCCCTGCCGTACAGGGGATCCGCGTACCACGCAATCTCAAATTCGTTGGAGCGCTGGGCAGCTTCCACATCCTTCGGGTCGTTCTCGTCCCAGGGCTCGGCCCAGTTTCCATGCAAGGTGATCATGATCGTGCCCTTCTGAGTCGGCTGGAATTCCTTCTTGTACACGCTGCATACATACCCGTGGGAGACGAGCTCTGTATGTGCCACGATGAAGGGCTCCGTGCTGCTGTCGCCCTCCTCGTTGATCTCGCGATAGCTCGACCGACCCGGTGCGTGGACCCCCGCGGCGTACCCTGCGAGCGTATAGACGCCAGGCTCATTATACGTGATCCAATTTTTGACGCGGTCCCCAAACCGTTCGAAGCATACACGGGCGTATCGGACAAAGTCTGGCGTGTATCTCTCCTTGTCCAACATGCCCCCGTAGCGTTCCTCCAGTGCTTGGGGCGTATCCCAGTGGAAAAGGGTGACGAAGGGGGTGATGCCGTTCGCCAGCAGTTCGTCGATTAGCCTGTTGTAATAATCGATGCCCTTCTCGTTGACCGGGTCATCTTTACCTCCCAGTGGAATGATGCGGGTCCATGCCAGCGAGAAACGGTAGGCCGTAACCCCATACTCTTTCATCCGAGCGACATCTTGCTTGTAGAAATCGTACGACCGTACGGCATCCTCGTTGGTGCTTCCGTCCTTGATGCGCTTGGGCTCGTGGCTCCATTTGTCCCAGATCGACTCACCCTTCCCATCCTTATTCCATGCTCCTTCAACCTGTGCCGCGGCCGTTGCGTAGCCCCATTGGAAGTTGGAAGGCAAAGAGCCCTTCACGGCCGGGTCGAAGTCGGCGACGGAGTAGGTCATGTCGTGGGGTCGTCTTGGGTCTTGTGGCGTACACCGGGCTCAGGAGTCAACCAAGTCGTTTTGGACTGCTGCGTAAAATGGGTCACAGAGAGACGGGAGTAAGGATAATAAATAACATCGACGAGGCCATTCTCAAGACCTCCGGAAAGGCTTCGAGCAGCCCCCGCCGCTGGTTAAACGTCGGACTATCTCCCATAGTTAGTGCAGGCGCAGGTAAGTACCCGCTCTTCGTGATACGACGCCATTCGTGGAAATGGTTCCGTCGGCGAAGTTGCGGCCGTGCAAAGCAGGCGTACGTCGATCGTTGTCAGGAAGAGTTCTGGAAACTCGGGCCGTTCGGGCCGCTGGGGCGAAGGCCCTGAATGCGGCTCATCCCGTCGGCGAGCAGCTACCCCCCCCCCCCCGGTCCCTTTTTTCATGCAAAGAAAAGGCCGAAGATGACCATCAGAAAATAATGTTTACACGTTGCAGCCGACACTTCATAACTTTGAATTGTTTTAGCTCCAAGCCTCCATATTCACGGCATCAATGATACGGCTCGATTTCCCACTGTCCTGGTCAGGATATTCATGACATCTCTTCGTTCACGGAGTATTTGTCTTCGAGTCCTGCACAAATGACCTCGGGATCTCCCTTTGGGCGTCGTAAACTGACAATTCCTAACTTCGAAGAAACGCTCCGTGGTATGGCTGGGCTAGACGGCGACAACTTTGCTCACCTCCACAATGCTCTGTAGAAATGTCAGCAGCGTCCTTACAAAAGAGCGATATAAGTGATAACGAGGTACTTACTGGACCACTCTTAGCCTCTGATTGTAGAGATTGGCTTTCGTACTTGACCGGTCCCTCTCCACCCTTCTTCACATGCTCCAAGTAGTCTGGCGCACCAGGCATGTCCGTATTATCAGCAAGAGCCAGTGATCCAATATGGAACAGTTTTAACTCCTCGACCAATTTTAGGTCCGGAAGGTAGCATTCCTCCCAGTGGTCGATGAAGACAACATCAACCTGGCCGGGTTTCACCCTCCCCTCCGCATGTAGCTTCTTCAAGCTCTCGGCTCCGGGTCCCACAAAAACCTCGATCACGTTGTCCAAGCCTGCGGCCTTGATCAGATCACGGGCTACTGCAGCGGCCTCCGGGCTGAACTCGAAAGTGAAGACCTTGATATCATTGGCGTCCTTGCCATGGAACTCCTGGAGCATGGCTGCCCACGCGATAGCAGATGTACCGACGAACGTGCCGAACTCGACCACGACCTTGGGCTTGGGCTCCATGGCCGCCAGGGCGTCCTTCGATGTGGTGATTTTCGCGGACCGAAAGATCATGCGCAGCCCCTTCGCGCTGGCGAAGTCCTCGATCTCCCGGACCAGGTCCCAGGGCTTCCCGGCGAACCTGTCGGTAGGCTGGGCGACGATGTGGCTCCGGAGCTCTTCCTGGAGCTGGGCTGACCTCTGCACCAGATTTTCCTCTTTCTGTCAATGTATCGGTCAGTGCTAGGCTGTGATATGACCAACGATTCTTTGTGCACTCACTTTGTGCGGCTCCATTTCGATCGCTAAACTGGTCTTCTTGGCTTCACTGAAATTGTTCGCTGCAAAGCTTACACGTTGTCGTCTCCAAGAGGACCCGAGCGGGCCTTTCTTTATATGTATAGCAGACTGGTTCGGAGTTACGAGTCATGCCCCGAGAATCCTAGCACATGAGACACCTTTCAAGAGATGATCACGACTTGCCGTCATGCCGTTTCAAGCCGCACTGAGAATGGCCCACATCGTGGAAGATACAACGCATACAGCCCAAACAAGACGGGCAGTGGGCAGACTGCGGGTCTTTAACAGTCAGAGATTATTCTCTCGCGCAAGGGTTGTTTTTTTTTTTTGGGGGGGGGGGGTTTCTCAAAACGTGTCAACCTTTGACAATGGATTGAGCCCACGGTTCATGATCTGGAAGGCTCATAGGTATAAAAAGCCCAACTGGGCCGGGGGGTTGAAAGCGCAGAAAGAATTACCTTGTATATATAGCTGAATATCTGCACGAAAGAGTTTTAAATATCTTGGTATGAGTGAAAGAAGGCATTGCAACATGCTTTTGAGTGTTGTTTTGTATTCGGGAAACCGCACATACAGCCAGGTAATTAAAGTGACGATCAATAGAAAGGAAGCAGTTTGTTCATAGCGGGGGGAGGGTAAGTGGAGGAGATAACACATATCGGCCAGTTGCAGGCGACCGCTAGGTTAATACTTATCGTCAGCATTTTACGTACTACCGTATCGGCGTCGCCCTCAAACATCCTATGGCACTTTTGATATACGGTAAAATTTTAGACAGCACCGTACACAGCAACGCAGCAGACGACTCGGGACATCTGGCAGCGCCAGTGATGCAAGGATTCGGAGATACCTAGTGCAGGCTAACAGTGAGGTATCTTCGGCGTTATGCGCTATAATACAGCAACTAAAGAAACTGCATACCGTGTTAGACACTGGATTACGGAGTTTATAGTGTTCCATGTTTATCATTACAGTTATTATCCTAGTAAACTTCTAAAGGCCAGATTATAGTCCTCGAAACATTTAATATGCGTTATGCTAAAGTTTCCGCTTTAATACCATATTTACATTAATTAAAAGAGTAGTACTTTAGTTGTCTTACACATAAGTTTGAACATAGTAAACAAGTTATAATAATCTTTAATGGGTCTATTTACCGTCCTTTCTATTCTTAGGCGGTATTGCAGTAACTATAAGCTTAACTAAAGCCGCAAGCAGACTTCACCGGTGTAGGTAATCTAGATATAGGTAGGTAAGTAAGTACCTAGGCTATAATAGTCCTATGCGGGGCTTTATCCACCCGACGATCGTTGTGATTTAGTCAGCATGAAACGTTCTACATCTGACAAATCGACAACATGTGAATGAGCCTTCGCGCTATGTTTGCTTCGGAAGGGCACACATGTTCTGACTATAGACGACAAGCCCTTTCCATCCCCTTTTCTCTAGTTGCGTGACGAGTTTTTTTACTATGTCGAACAGTCAGATTGTGGTGCCCGTCACCAAGCCGATCGTCCCTCCGGGCCAGGGCCCCACCGAGCCCTCGCCGTACAATAAGCCCGCCGAGGGTGTTCCGTTCTTCACGCCGGTCCAAGATCCTCCTGCAGGGACCGCAGTCGATCCTCAACCTAACGGAGCTGTGATCCCCAAGCTATTCACGCCCCTCAAGATCCGGGGGGTGACCCTCCAGAACCGCATCATCCTCTCGCCTATGTGCCAGTACTCGTGTCTCGACGGTTTCCAACAGCCTTGGAACACTGCCGCCCATCTAGGCGGAATCATCTCTCGCGGGCCCGGCCTGTCCATCGTGGAGGCTTCGGCCGTCCAGGCGCGAGGCCGAATCACCCCGGAGGACTCGGGCATCTGGCTCGATGCCCACATTGCGGGACACACGCAGAACGTCCAGTTCGCGCATTCCCAGAACCAGAAGATCGGCATCCAGATCGCCCACGCGGGCCGCAAGGCCACCACGACTGCGCCCTGGCTCTCCGGTCGTCTTGCCGGGAAGGATGCGGGCGGGTGGCCGGACGACGTCGTTGCGCCCAGCGCTATCCCCTTCGACACCGGATACGCGGTGCCCCGGGAGCTGACGCTGGACGAGATCGAGGAGCTCAAGGCCGACTTCGTCCGCGCGGCTGAGCGTGCGGTCAAGGCCGGGTTTGATGTGATCGAGCTGCACAACGCCCATGGCTATCTGCTGCATGAGTTCCTCTCGCCCGTGTCCAACGCGCGGACTGACAAGTACGGTGGGAGCTTCGAGAACCGTACGCGGCTGACGCTCGAGATCGTGGAGGGCATACGGGCTGTCATTCCTAAGGAAATGCCCCTGTTTGTCCGCATCAGTGCTACTGACTGTACGTCCTTTCTCCCGCCAGAATACCCCCCTGAGACCCTCTCTAGACACTCTCCCCCAAGGGAACAAAACCTCCTCAGAGGTTTCTTTGACAAGTTCCGCTAATGCAAAGTTGACAGGGCTGGAGGAACACCCTGACATCAAGGAGAGCTGGACGGTTAGGGATAGCGTCAAGCTTGCTGGCTTGCTGGCCGAGCGCGGAGTTGACCTGCTCGATGTGTCTTCGGGCGGATCACACCCAGGTGCCATCATCAAGGACGGCCCATTGGGAGCGTATCAAGTGCCGTTGTCCCAGGAGATCAAGAAGTCCGTTGGCGACAAGATGCTGGTCTCTGCGGTCGGCGGTCTAAAGGAGGGAAAGGCAGCCGAGGAAATTTTGACGAGCGAGACTCCCATCGACGCTGTCATGGCCGGCCGGGCATTCCAGAAGAATCCAGGTCTCGTTTGGCAATGGGCTGAGGACGTTGGTATTTCGATCTATCTTCCTGGACAGATTGGGTGGGGGTTTGGAGGACGAGGTTCAAGGGTATCTCGAAAGTGAGTTGCAACTTTCAAGGTTCGTCACGTCAAAGAAGCTCAATCTTCTAACGAGTGGCAGATAACTGATCGTGCCCAGAAACAAGCCTAAGATCTAGACGGGTGGTAGACCAGAGAAGGTGAGAGACGCAGCGCTCTACCTCGATAAACATTCGCACTAGCCTGGTAGGTCCCAATTCCGAAGCATACTTCGACTTCTTACCGTCGTGGTCGAGTATGCCTCTCGCAGTACAGTGGCGACTGTAGGTTGCCCATAGATGACAGCAAGACATGGGTCAATATACGCATCAAGTACTTTATAGTATACATATTCTTAAGAGACTGTCCCAAGTACGATAGATTCAGCTCTGTGTCCGAGATAAGCAAAGATGTTGCAAGACAGACTGGATTTCGCGATCGAGAAAGACGTAAACGTGTTGAAAAACCACTGCGAGGAGACTAGCACTTCCTGCCCACACCCAGCTCCAAACAAGTCCCGCTTGGGCGAGGTCAATCCCATCCTCAATGACAAACCGTTCGATACATTCAGAGGCAAAAGTTTCGTTCCTGTCGCAGGGCTCAGCGCATAGGACACAAAAACGGCCATCCTCCAAACTATCATCTAGAGCATTCCAGTATGAATCCTCATCCTGTGATGTGGTTTCCCAAGTCTATGTTCTGATCTTCTGTACATAGTCCATCATTGTTGCAGTCGTTGTCTTTCACAATTGACAATGACTGTCCGGGAAAGACTCTCAAATAACAAAAGGCCTTTCTACCCAGGATGGAACATAAGAGGAAAAAGTAACAATGGCCCCATGCCTCCCAAATCCTCAACCAAAAGGTATCAACAGCCCACTGATTTTCTCTCAGCATGAGGAATTGTCTAGATTATTCGATCTTCTCTAATTACGACTGTTGAAAAACATCATTTGAATGGACGCCAACCAGATATGTGTTACGCATTCTCTTTGATATTCCACTGCTCACAATGCCAATACAGGCTCGAGACATTACACGCAACCAGGCGTTGCACCCCAGCTAGGGCCGGCGTCGTGCATTGCATGTTCTACCGTTGGTGTCCTCCCAAGTATGGTAGGAGACTATGCTCGAGCTGCCATCGGAGACGGTGAGATCAGCACTTGCGACGAACATGAGGAGGAACAATAAATCCCGGGATTTATGGAACAGAGACAGTGAGGCTTGGAGACGGACAGAAGATCAGGCAGCTAGTCACAAACAACGAAAATGTGTTCAGGCCCACACCCTGTAAGATCAGGTCTGTTCTCTGGGTCTACTAATATATATCTTGATAGAGCTGTCGAAGACATGATAGGTCTCGTTGTATGCCGACCGCTGACTGGCGAGGTATGACATTATTCTTCGGCAAGGTGATATCAGACGAAATAATGATCACTCTTCAAGGTTGACTGACATCTGAGGCTCGTTTCAATAATGTGGACGATGGCCATCTGTGATCTCCGTTATAGTCACATCCGATCTTGCATATCTTGAGCAGGGCCCTAGGCTAGGTACCTATAGGTAAGTTAGCAGGCTAAGAAACCTTCTCGTGAAACAAGCGTTGAAATTGACGTCACGATTTCTTTCTTCCGACTATAGACAAGCTAGCAATCTTCCGCCTCAAACACGTCTCCACTGCCAACCATGACTGTTCATGCAATTCCACCGTCCCCCAAGGAAAGTCACTGGCCATCAATCAATAGCAAAGGCTTCTCACGAGTCATAAGGCTTTCCATCATGGGAGGGGGGTCGAGGTCGAAACAAGCAGACTCGCCAGCGCAGGAACTCAAATCCTCCCCTTCCACGCCCCTTCCTGCCCCGGCTCTGGACTCCGCTTCACTCTGCTACAGCTACGATCTCGGCCGCGGCGAGACCGGGGTCCTCACATTTGAGCCATACAAAAGCCTCCTTCTTCCATACTGGGCGTTCCGCACCGTGGCCATCGCCCGCAGCTCCTCACGCGCGCTGTGGTCGATCTTCCAGTCCTATGTGAGCCGCCGAGACTTCGTCGGGGCGGACATGTCGAGGAAGTTTGTACAGATGGGCATGACCAGAGCACGGCGGTATGCAAATCATAAGGGCGGGAGGAAGTATGCGAAAGACACGGGTGAGAGGCTGGAGAGGTGGTCTGGGGGAAGTGAGGAGGATGCGAGGAAGAGGAAGGAGAAGGAAGATGCTAGTGGCGTGTTCAAAGTCGTGTGGAGGAGGTGTATCGAGGATGCGGACTACAGAGTTTTGAAGCAGGAGTGGATCAAGGCGAAGAAGGGGTTTGTTAAGACCCATAATGCATAGCCTACGGAATTGGCCCAGCAGGATGGATCCATGGATGAGCTGCCGCCGCCGCAGCATGTCTGTACGGTGAAGCATCTTCAGGCACGCGAAACTCGGAGGGTCGGTCCATGAACACGTCAATTCTATATTAAAGCAAAACACAGCATGTGGCTCAAGCATACGCCCTGCTTGATGTCCAGGAAAAAAAACATGCCACAATGGTTTCCTCCGTCCATCTGACAAAACTTGCGGCATTTCCTCCACTGTCTTGAAAGCGTGTCATGTAGAATGCGTACCAAAAACTTGTTGGGAATCTGACCAAACAGTTGCGGTTGTCCGCTGCAACGGGGACCAGATATCACGTATCTTAGTATAACCTCATTCCGCTCCTGCACAGTCGACGAGGCGGCGTATTCTATCAATGACGCTATTCGGGAAGAAGACTTCGAGGGCCGTTTTGGATTCGGCGGCGTCCTTGGCGACAGCAGGGGATTTCCAGGTCGGCATGGACAAGTCCAAGGCACCAACTTGGTTTGGTACAAATGCAAAGACGAAGACCACCAGACAGACCTGTGAGTATCCCAGTCTCTGCCAATTTCACTCATAACTATGCAACAGGCGCAGTCATCACAGCCCCAAATAGCACCATAAATAAAATCTTACCATCAAATCTTAACAAAACAAAAACGAAAAAAAGAAACAAAGGTCATCCAGAGCGTTTCAACCCCTCCCCCCCCCTACAGCAGACGGCCCGTGTAAGCAGAAACACTCCCCCCCCTCCGGATCCACAATTCCTGTCATCCGCAGTCTGTGCGTCAGGATGCAAGGCTCCACCAAGATAGATAGATCGGATCAAGATCGAATATGGATCCGTCTTTTCCCCCCCCGCAGGCCCGCTCCAGAAAATCCGACAGATAAGATCTCCTTGCAGCAGCAGCAGCAGCATGCGCATGGCAAGCCTGAAGCTTGCCATGCAGGGGCCATCGCCGCGGCGGCCGAGCAGACAGCCATCATCCCAGCAGCGTCTCAACCCGAGCATAGCATGCAGTTGGCAGAACGCGGGGGTATGCGGGCGACCGACGACGGAGTGTGACACCCCCCGGCTGGGAGACGACGGTCGATGAGGCTAGCTATCTATCTATCTATCTATCTATCTATCTATCTATCTATCTATCTATCTATCTGGGGACCTTGGGTATATGTTAACTCGGATATGATATGCAATGACAAACATCCGGGACCGAAGGATGACGCAGGCTGTTGGGGGGGGGGTGTGGGTGCCTGGACTTACTTACCAGGCCAAGAAGACGACCTTGGGCGCCGGGGCGCAGCGCAAACGCTAGTACGGATTACTGGAGGTAGCTTCGGCCTCACGAGCTCCGATGGGTGGCAGCTTACGTCGAGGGCTCAGGTGAAGGTGGTTCTCAGGCACTAGCGGTGAGTCAAGGTGAGATAGGTGGGAGTGCGCAGGTCCAAGGTGTGTGTGTGGCAGTGACCGGGTATCAGTGAGGTCGATACGAACACTGGTCCAATGAGAACGTGTTTCTCAGAAGCTAAAACTTGTAACGATTTATTGACAAAAGGAAAAGTCGCTAAATGTCTGACTAACGAATGTCGGTAGGATTGATCAATCCAATCCAGAACTTGTGTATATGCCAAAGCGAGCGAAGTTTGACGTTGAATCCATCCCAATCTGAATGAAAGCACTCTAAAACCGAGTCCAGTAACCCCCAATCATGCCACTATTTGGCCGTCCAATCAAGAATCCATCTGGAATTCCGATCCCATCCCTGCTCCCGCTCAATAGTAGACCGAGTCCCTCCGGCTGTCATCAAAGAACCTCTCCGACCGTCTGCCCCTGCTCGAGGCCTTCTCGCCCCAAGCACCACTGAATCGCCGCGGAGGCATATCAAACGAGTACCGGCGGTCGTCGCTGACCCCATAGTTGCTGATGCGCTTGCGCAGCCCCTCGATCATGTCCCTCGAGTCGCGATCATCCCTCGACCTCTCCTGTAGCACTTTGCGCTGCGGCGAGGTCGCCCTGTCATCGACGCCGATGCTTCGCCCAGACTCGTAGAGGGCCTTGTACTGTTCGTTGCTGAGTGGTTGCACCGCTGGCGGCGAGCCTGCGTCGGCGTTTTTCAGGATGCTCTTGACGTCGCCCACCCCGGTGCCCGCGCCCGAGAGGCTGTCACGCTTGGGCGCGCGGTTCTGGATCTTGGCGTTCTGCGCGAGGCGCGGGTCGTCGCCCCACCGGACGGACTTGGGGGGTGACGTGGACATGGAGGCGGCACGCGAGTACTCGGAGGTGCGATGGGAGTCGTACGAGGAGTCGAACGTAGGTATCAAGGGCGAGGCTCCGTAGCTGACGCTAGGGATGGCCTCCTGCACGATCTTAGCTTTGGTCTTTGGGCGAAGGCGGCGGCGTTCGGGGTCATATTGCTCAGTTCTGAGGGGAGCCTCCAAGGGAGATGCCGAGCGACGGCGACCAGATGAGTGGCGCGAAGAGGCCTCTTTGGCTGGACGGGATGATTCAAGTACATCGTAGAATCCTAGAGGCATGCGAGCGGATTCCTGTCGTGAAGTCGAGTACCGGCGCCCACTATCACGGTAGCGGTCACTGTCTTGGTGTATCGCAGGTCGAGAGCGAGACTCGTGGGCCGAGTCGCTGTAGTACTTGTCGTATATTCCGTCTTCGTACACAGTGGAGGCGCGGTGTAGGGTTGGCCGGGGAATAGAGAGCGGCTTGGAAGCACCGCGCAACGAGTTGCTTCTCCCCAGGGCGTAGGTATCTCCATCGCTGTAGTATCGATCACGGTCGCTGGAGGACCTCTCCCGGCGTCGTTGTCTATCAGGGTCAGGGCGGAAGTCGAACCAGTATGGTGTTGGCAGTCTATCATCCACAGATGAATATGACTTTTCCCGGCTGCTAGAAGGCGAGAAGTCCAGCTTGGAAGGTCTCCTAGAGTGTCGTTCGGACTGGCAGTGTCTGCACTCGGCGGTGCCCGGGCATCTGACGTCTTTCTCTGTGATGACGAGCCCTCGGCCATCCGAGGATGGCTTTTGGGAGATGATCTCTCGGTGATACTTCTTCGCCATGGTTGGTGTTGGCATGTATGTATGTATGTATGTATGTATGTGTGTGTCTGTCTGTCCGATGGGTTGCTGTTATCGAGTGGTGGACTCAGAGTTAATAGAGGCCCGTTATTCCTTCCGTTGCCTCCCCGTCGGAGCGACCGCCTAGGACACGCACGACCACTGGTGGCGGAGTGGGGGCGTCCTGGGTGTGGACAAAGATGACAATGAGGCTCCGTGTGCCACGCTGATGTTGGTGGTCAGGTGTAGGACGAGCAACCTCTCAGGCCCAGCCCAAGATAGGTCACGTACAGTATCAGTCAGCCGTGTCGGATAGAAAGTGCTCTTTTAGATGAACGTGCGGCTGTAAAGACATGAGTACTGTCGCGGGCAGAGGGAAGCGGAATGAGTCCTAGACGAAGGGGTTGAAGTAATAATAAACCGAAAGGAAGTGTGGCCGGGCAGGCTGCGAGATAGGGCGCTGATGTGGTCGAGACAGGCCTAGGGGAGGTCAGTGGTGGCTCTGGGGCACCAGCAGCAAACGAACATTCGAGTTGGAGGAGTTCGAAACTGGTCGCTTGTAAGGGCTGAACTATGCTGTGATCGGGTTGTGACGAGGTCAGCCACGGACGAGCTGCGGTTCCGAAGTCCAGTAAATATAGGCGGCTACCTCGAGAGGGCCAGGTGTGGGCAGGTGTGGGTAGGTGTGGGTAGGAGAGGGTAGGAGAGGGTAGGAGAGGGTCGTGGAGGGTCGTGACCAGTTTAAAGGCCAGGGAAATGGGTCAGGATCCCATGCCATCATCACCCACCCTTGCTGCAGCTGCAGGGCTGCAGCTGCCATGTCGCTCATCCATGTTTGTACCATAGTACTCCGTGCCCATTCTTTCCCTTCCCCAACCCAGCAAGTCGTCCAGTCTGCTGCGTTGCCCCGGAAAGAAGCTTCGATTCGGGAGGACAAGCATGCTGCTCGCTACCTGATCCAGCGGCTCGCAACGACATGATCATGATGGTCGGCCTCTGGCCGACCTCTGGCCGAAGACTCATCGCGCTGCGAGGTCACCGTTGTGGCAGCCAGCACCTAGACAAGAGTGGAAAGGTCATTCGTGGAGGCAACCTACTCGTCAACCTGCTCGTCAACCTACTCGTCAACCCGCTCGTCAACCCGCTCGTCAACCCACTCGTTGCTGATTCTCATGCCACAGCCTCACCAGGCTGTGTCGAAAGATGCCACATGGAAACATGGGCAGTGATCCTGGATGCGTCCTTGGCATCTCGAGGCAGTCGTGCCGACTTCGGCCGGTGGATAGCGGGAGCTGCAGGTAACGAGCGACGAGTTTTGATGAGGCTCGTGTAGCCAGCTGGAAACATCGTCATACAGGAGTCTGCTGACTTGCATTCTGCATGTTTGAATGCCGCTGAGGTCATGCAGAGTAGGTAAGCAGGGTCCATGCGAAGTAGTGTAGTGTACACTACATGCCGCGAATCGTGGAGATGCAGCCTGTAAGATTGGGTTTGGGGGATCAACCACGTTGCAGTGGCTGGCCACGGAGCCCGGAACACGTCAACGAACGTGGTCCAAAATAGATGGCGGCCACCGTTGGCTGCCCGGAGGCCAACTATTCCGGCCTCGCTTCGCCTGCGGAGGCCCAAGAATGCAGGCTTGAGGCCCCAAGACCGCGAAACGCATGAAATCCGCCCGGATGGGAGAAGCAATGGTGGATCCAATTCCCAAGCTGCGCGACAGATATGCAGGAACTTCCGAGCATGCAGCAGAGATCGTAGCAACTCACGAGACGTGTCTGCTTAGGACGGTGGGTGGGGCGGATGAGCCCCTGTCGTCCACTCACCAGCAGCATCGCGAGGCCAGATGCAGGGATCGGACATGTGACTCTCCTCGACAGCTTCCCACCTCGGTTCTCCTGGTCTTCTCGCAGACGCAGTGAGATGCGCAATGTGTTGGCGATAGGCTGTTCGATGGTGCTCTGCAATGTGGCAGAGCTTGAAGGGGGTCTGTGAATGGCCCTCACTGCTTCAAGCCTGTCTCGAGCCTGCGAGGCCTGGGTTCTGCGGCCTCCTGCTTCTGCCACGAGGGTTCTTCTCATCTCAGAGGTTTCTGATTCAGCTCGCTCGAGGAATGACACAAACCCAGACAAATGTCGAACCGTACCTTGCCAGGTACCTAGGAGGTGGTCAGCCGTAAGCGTGGTACCTGCACAGCTGAGCATTGGCGCGAGTTTGCTGCTGCAGAATGACCTGGTCCGCGTGGCGACTGCAGGAATGGCGATGCGGCTCAAAATTCGAGGACGAGTCCCAAGCCGTCCCTGGTGATGGTGACGATCCAACGCACGACGGTGGGGACTCCAGCGCGCCTCCCCGATACACCTTGGTTGGTGTTGCATATCTACTACAGCATCGGTGTCCTTGACCCTGCGCCGGCCCGTTGAGAAGAAGCCCACGCGCAAGCATGTTAGAGGGTTGACAGTGCCTTCGTCGGCTCTAGAAGGCTGGCAAAGGGGCACCGATGCTGGCGCCTAGGGTGGTCAGCGACTGGCCACCTGTCCAGCGTGGCTCGTGTGACACCAGGCAGCCAGGTTTCCACGTCGGATTCATTCCGTTGCCACTGAGGCCAAGTGTCTTGGGAGGTAGTGACTGCTGACGAAACAAACACCGGTTGGGCTGCTGGTATTCCGCACATACTTTTTGGATGGCGTGGTAAACTTGCGCTTACGGAGTTGGCCCTCACTTTTTAGACAGCGCAATGTACGAGGCAAGGTGTCATCCAACTGCAGGTAGCTATGTAGTCTGTCACAAGACTCAATTCAACATGTGGTAATACTGGCCCAATCGATCCCTAATGGTGCCATGCCACTATGTCGTCAGAAGGAAGCTCGTCAACATGAGCATCCATCCCGGATGAACTCGCTCACCTCATGGCCATGTGTTCCTCTTCGCCTCACAGCCAACCTGTCAGCATGTGCAAGCGAAAGAAAAGGGGCACATTCGGACTGTCTACACGATGCCAATTTGTTCCAGATGACGAGGCGCTGACCAATAACAGGAAGCCGGAGACCCTGGGAGACAGGAGGATGGAAGCTCAGCGTTTTATATCAATATCAGAGTTAGAGTGGGGTCTACGTGAAAGGAGAATTCAATGGAGAATCTATGGCTCATGGGTCTTGTCACTTGTGTAAGTCCGACCGTAGGTAGCACTTGATTGAGTTGGACGCACGCCAATCCAAAGCGTTCCAGGTCCCTTTCCCTTTCCAGTACAACTTGCCTCTGGCGGGTGTCATTGATGCATGAGTTCGAACAGAGGCCTGCATGTTTAAGACGTCACTCGAGGCTGTGATTGCCACATCTAGAAATACCTAACACTACTTGCTGTCTCTCAATAATATTGAATAGCTCCAAGCCTCTCCCCGGCTGACGCGAGTAGGCGGGAAATGGCTAGATGCCTATGACAGTGATATAGGCCCAATTTATTCGCTCCTCTCTACTATATAGACTACTCGCCCGCTCCTTTCTCTTTCTTATAATGCATAGCTTATTCTTACTAACGTCTGGCCTGCTCGTCTTAATGCCGGTGGTGTCGAATGGGGATGCAAATCGGTGCTTAGAGTCTTGAAGGAAGACAAGTCAGTTGGTAGCCAGAAAACAAAGTAGGGCCGGCCGAGCATTCATCTTGTGGGCGTCCTGTTCTCTGCTCCGGTCTCATGCCCCTGTCCACCCAGCGTTGTCCCCACAAAATCCTTGCCGACAATGTCCATGATCGTTGGCCTTTGGGTCGACAAGCAGAGTCGTTGGTAGGCGCTAAATTTTGGACTCGTGCGGTTCTCGTTGGTTACCGGATCGGCGCTGGCCTTGGGTCTTGAAGGGAAGAGTCAAGAGTAGCGTTAGCTAGTACCTGGTCAATAATTCGCTCCCCGGCGTTTGGAAACCTGGTTGCCGCTGTAATCCAGCCCGAGCATTACTTGGTTAATGAGAATTTCGGTAGGCATCGTAATACTGGGAGACAGATCCTCGAGTGCTTACACCAGACAGCTCAGGGACTTCGTCATAGCAATGCGATATCGTAATGCGGCTATAATATAGCCGGCTAGAGCGGCGATAATTAACGGAGGGAAGACGGAGACGGGGCGGCGCAGCGCTTTACCTGAACCGGGCATAGCTGAGTCGTCAGAAAACCGTGCCATGATTTTCCTACTCTGCGGGAAAACAAACACGTTTGGCGTTTTCAGATCTAGAGCTGTATGTGTCGAGTGAAGGAATTTCGAAGATGTCTCGGGAGAGGGCGCGTCAGCAGGGTTGTGGTCGTCCAGGCAGCCGGGTTACAATAGGGCTCCCAGGCAGGAACAAACCAGAAACCAGAAACAGACAAGATGGCAAAAGCATGAATACTCTGAAAATCAATACTCCATTGGAATAGACTCCGAACCCCTGTTGAAAAACATCGCCCACTGTCACCTATGCAGAGCCCTTGCGAAACATCGAGAAGCTTGGGCGCCCGTCTGCACGAGGAACACTATCCATGGATGACGCTCATTTGGCTACGCGAAGATAGCCAAATTACGGTCTGTTGTAGGAGTTCTTGATGCTGAAGACGCCGAGGTTTTCGCATACTTTACAGAGACGATTCTCCTAGGTGTCTGCCTGGGGTAGCCACCTGCCATCCACAGTGCGCCACTGTCTGGTAGTTCTGAGGTTGATGTTGACAAGTCGAAATATTCAAGGTTCGGAATGTGGTTATCGTGTTCCAGGGAACTCTCAGCCTATTAATGAGACAAGCGCCTGGCTTCGGCTCGGGACGAGCCTTTCTCCAGCTTGTATAATTGGGCCTGGGCTGCCCACGGCAAGCCACATGATCCTTGAAGAACAGCTCGTGCACGGTGACATATGAATAGCTCCAAAATCGTCTCCACTGTACAAGGACTCGCTCGCCAGGTTAGGTAACCAAACATACCTACGGACAGCCGAAGCAGGTTTCTCAGGATGCTTTGCCAGGTGCCGACCACGTAGACGTGCGTCTGCGTGCCACGTGGATACGTTGAAGGCGACAGTTACGCCTCAGAGATCATATCCGCATATCACCATTCTTGTCTCGATAAACCTACCGGTAAACGCGACTTCGGTGATGGTCAGTCGCTCATGTGGAATTTGGAGAGTCCCGACGTCAGCTGATACGTCCATGGGTGTGGCAGCGTGGAAGAGTGCTAAAGGTAGACTAGTAGTTAGTAACTTGGTAGCGAGCAAAAGTATCAAATCCAAGAGTCTCAGGACAGCACCATTGGTCATGATTAGGCTGCTATCTCGCTCCGTCGTTGCTCGGCCACTACACCTGAAATCCCGACCTTGTCCACACAAAAAAAAAAAAAAAATTATTCGTGGTCTCCCTACGTGGCCTATAGGACATTAACCAGCATCCAAGACTATGATAGAATCTTTCCCTTGTCGAGATTCATCGTTATCCTCCATGCTGGAAGCATGGTTGTCGATTTGCGCTTCAGAGGCTGGGCTAGGAACTCCTCTATGATTCCCATCCCTACTTGAACGTGAAATGCTGTCCGTCGTTGATCCTATGCTCGGCACGTCCAGCCTGTTATTGAAAATCACATAGTCTAGCTGAGTGCCGATCTCTAGATCCTGTCCAAGCGTACGGCGACGGGCGACGGTTGATTCGGGATCGGCTATATACGTTAATGTTCGCACAGTAGATAGCACGATCTTCGATTTGATGGAGTACCAGTAGGTAGAAGCTGTCCGGTCTGTGTTCGATTGTGGTCTTGCTGAAGTTTTCCCCAGACGTCGAGCAGGGGATACGCGACTAAGGTCTACCTGCGAGATCCTCTTCTCGAATAACAAGTTGGCGGATGGTAAACACGCACAAAGCAGCCCAATAGCTAGCTCGAGGACTCTGGCAACAAAGCCCGTCAGATGGGTTCCACAAGCTAAAGTTCGTGGTATATCACTTACGCGGTTATGGAGGATAAGGCAAAGTCTTTGGTCACATCTAATATGACGGCAATTAGTCCCCTGGAGAGCAGGAGGTGAGTCATTCGCCACGCCTGTACACAATATGAACGTACTGGTTGTATGCATGAATTGCACATTCAGATATGCCCTCACGGCACTCGTCACAGTCGCAGCTCCACCAGCCCCTAGTAACACTACGACTTTGATCTTCTGCCGCCGTGGTGCTTCCATCTTCCAGGCCAAGGGCATGGGTAATATGAGAATCATGACGTCTGTTATGACAGAGATCATGATGTCTCCCATGAATAAGGCGGGTGGATCACGACACTGCGGATTTTTGCCAGTGATCCCGGATCCGTACGCGTAATGATTCTCCCAGTACTCCGATATTGGCTGGCATATGAAGATTTTGAGTCCTTCGATGGGGATGTAAGCCAGGAAAATAATTATTATGAAGATTTGAATCCCTCTGGAAACGATCGGATGCACCGAGAATACCCGGGCAATCAGGAGCAGTAGGGTGGCCTTGGTGCAAAATGCTGCAGGAGTGAATACCGTCGAAGAAAAGTACAGGGACTGCGGATTCATTGTTCACGTGAGCATAGCTGCGTTTGCCCCATGGCCGCTCGATTCTGACCTACTTTCAAGAATCCCTTGTAATTGTCCAAGGTCAATTCCCATATCATTCGTCCCTCGCCAAAGTGGCTCACTTCAATTGGTCAGTTGCTTGGCGGTTCTCTGCTCAACAGTTTCTATGAACGTACTGCTCAAAGTGAGGGCGAAGAAAGCATTCACGCATAACTATCATCGTCAGCGAGCTGAGCAACCGTTCGTCAAGTATAGCTTCCGAGCCTGACATACCCATGCTGCCACGCAAAACCCTGAACCAAATCAGAATCAGTATGGATTTCCAATCATTTTGGTCTTGCGTAGCTTACCGTCTTCGTGGAGTAGTCGCCCCGTCTTCACCACCAACTTGACGTAGGCATGTATCAGGAAGAAGACATTGACAACGCCGACGCAGACAGCTGTGGTTACGAGGTTCGCGGTGTAGTGTACATCTCGAGGGTGCTCGAAATTGGGCGTCAGTCCCTCAGGAGGTGGGGCCGCGGGCACAATGTCCGTGGAATTGTTCATTATCCACTGGGGGACGCGTCTAAGCAGGACAGACGAAAGGGCGGCGTATTGACAGCAGTGACAAGCTCATCTTCGAAGTTAACGGGTGGGAGCGCTCAGTCAGTAGTATGTACGGAAGATGGCTGATAAGCGCACGTTTGTGCTGTAAGTGGTTTTAGTATTATGCGTCAAGCCGAACCTTAAATGATCGGAGACCGATGAAAAGGTACGCCTGCTATAGAATAGGTATTCATCGAATTGCCTATCTAGGTAACAAGGTTGGCGGGACGGGAAGGATCATCGGGCTTCTTGGCGATCAATCCGAAACTCTGATCGAGGACAGATGAAGTGATAAACATGTCGGATGTGGACTTTGTCTGTCCTGGTGGTGGTAGTGAAATGACAAAAAACAGACGTGACGGAATATTCTTTCAGTGTGTATGATCCCCATAACAGAAATGCCTCAACCCGAATGTTCTCCGAGAATTGTGCTAACATTTACCTCTCAGACCCTCTGTACCAAGCCTTGTCAACGCTTTCCAGCAGATCTGGGATGCGCCGGAAGACATGCTCTAAGAACAGTCGATTGGCTGGGCCTGGGCAGTGCTGAACTAAATTCCTTTCTGTAACAGACCAACTTTTACAGTTTGCCTCATTGCGAGTCAGTGATAATCTGCTCATGACATTAATATGACGGGCTCATACTACCAGGCTGCTCACAAGCTACATCGTATAATGGCAAAGAGGACATGCGCATATGTCCAGGGATCAAAAAATATGAAAGGATATCATAGTCTATAATTACTAGCAAAGTCTATTTTTAGGTAATAAGAAAATGTCACTAGATCACATGCAGCACAATTCATATATTTAATAGAATATGCATAAGTCGACACCCCTAGTAGCGCATTATACTAGTTAAAATTAGGATCTTAAAAAATAACCTTTATTTAAATCTATTTATAAGTTAGGTAGATAATTTAGTAATAGTCTTCTCTTAAGTCCCTTAGACTTTCTTATTACTACTACTACAATTATTAGTACTATTATTAGTTGTTTATATAGCGACTCTTTATATTGAATTAACAGCCTTATAATTATTTTCCACTTTTGTTATCTCTATCTCTATATTATACGTAGCTATTATTTCTAAGCTATTAATATAACTATAAAACTATAATTATTATATTGTTAAATAGCCTTTCTTAATACGTACGTACTAATAATAAAACAAATAACGTAATATGGATAGAGACGAATTATATTCAGCTCTATCTCGTACGAAGAGAGAAGAGACGAAGTCTCCGCCTTTATACGGAACCTAAGTATGCGTTTTAAGCGTATATAATAGCGCTTAGTTCTAGTCTATAAACTACTCTAGTAGCTAGCACTAGAGTCTCTACTATAACTTATATAGAGCTGTAATGCTAATTATGCTAATATATATAATATAAAGAATAGTAGGTTTAGATGCTAAAGGTCGCTAATTAGAGTACTTTATTACTTAGGGTGCTAGCTTATTTATAATATTCAGAGTATAATTAGCTTTAAACTTATAAGACGTTAAATAAGGTCTATAAGCGCAAATTATAATAGGCTAAGCAATGCTCTAGCCTATATTAGTCTAGCTAGCATAATTCTATTGTTTAGGATTATTACGTGCCTTTTAACTTAGTAGATAAGGTAGCCGACTTACGTCGGCTAAAGGCAGTAGATATACTAGCTAGTCTAAAGCTTTAATAGAGTTAGCTCTTTATATAAGCATCTTATAGAAAACGACACTATTCTTAAATAAGTAGTATTTATAGTGCTAAAGTTAATTTAATCTCTATTTCTCCTCCGGGTATTATTTATCTGCTTTTTCACTCTTATCTGCAATATATCTTTTTATCTTAGCAGTTAAGTTAGCGTTTTAAGAGAAAGATCATTATGTCTCTATATAGAAACTACTTCTTATAAGATGCTCCTATAAGACCTTAATTTACTAGTCTATAGGAGGAAATGTCCTGAGGAGTTTTCTTTAGCACGGTAATAGTATATCTAGCTATAAGAAGACTTTTAGGTCCTCTCTTCTCTCTCTTAACCCTAACCCCTTCACCTTCTCCTTTAACCCTCCTTTACACTCTCTTCTACTACTAAAAAGGAAGGCGGTAGTAGTATGCAGACGATTGATAATTGGAATTCTGCAATAAGGGGGCCTTACGAGGTATAAGTGATTATTATAGGGCATACGAGCTAATATGTCGATCTTCGTATATCGATTTTGCCCTCTGACGGAGTGTATACCAGGTATGTGATTGTGAGTCAGAAGAAGTTAAGAGGTCTTCGTTCTTCGGAAGTGGATGTGGTTGGCGACGCACATTCTTGGTCTATGGATCTGCCTGTTTTTCAGGCGTCGGATCCTCGGAAGTTTATTACTTCGTTCCGAGGGGTTGCGCTCGATGACATGAATCAGCTGGGCTAATATCCGTCCGTAGGGGATTGAGTCAAGGGCGCTCTCTGCCAACAAAGAGCTGGAGGTCCTCGAGGAGTACCTGCTTGATGTTAATAGAGTAAATACACCGCGGGATCCCGCCGCCCGGCAGCAACCTTACTTTGAGGTCTTAATCTGTGGGTTATATTCCCACAGTCGAAAGAGGTCGCGCACCACCTCGCTTTGCGTTCCAAATTCAATATGTTGGGGGCTATCTGTCGGCGTCTTTCTGCATCTAGGACACGATCTGAGGACACCACCTCGAGGCCGTCTGCGTCATCATGACCTTCGTTGTTGCCGACGGCTTTGAGGTCGTCTCGTCTCCCCCTCCGGAGCAGACCATCAATATCAGCAGGGTTGGTGGTGGCCTTTCTGTCCATACTCCAAAGGCTGTATACAAATGTGGTCACTATGAATCGCATTGGTCTGGAAGATTGTGAGATGCATATCGCTAGTTCATACAAATTCATGCTAAATCTTTCGATAGGACAGACCTAATGATAGCTTCCTTCGTGAGTCTGCCAAAAACAAAGTAATCAATATGTCGAATATCACAATCAATGTCTACGTACATCTGCCGGTTCTAACACAATCTCACTGCAGATCGTCACCATTGTCAATCACGCAATGGTCATTTGTAAGCCTTTGCGCGTCTCTGATTGAGGATGATCTTTTGCCATATGCCCACCGATCTGACTTGTGACAGGGTATATAGGGAACCAGCTTGTGCCTCCGCACAAGCGTACGCTTTTGTGTGCAACACTACTATTAGTGGCCTTCGAATCAGGAGCCGGTGGTGTTCACATATGGGAGATGTTTGTATATACGTACAACAAATTGCTGCTCGTGAGTCGACAAGTGGAAAGCCTCGCTGGCAATATCCATAACGCACTGGTATCAAAAAGAGCCGCTGACAAAATGGTTGGTTCACTAGGCCGCATGGGTGTTCTCGTGCATCTACGTATTCTGCGGAACTCTGGCGAAACTGTCTCTGCTCACCTTCTACCTGCGAGCCGACTACGCAAAGACCAACTGGTATCGTGTGTCCATTTTCACGACGATGTGCCTGATGGGTCTGTTATACGCTGACCATGTCCTTCGCAAGCATCTTTGCCTGTCATCCTATCTCCAAGGCGTTCGACGCGAGGATACACGAGGGGCATTGTGCGAAGCTAACAGCATTGAATATTTCCACAGCAATTTGGTATGTGGCGACGGTTTTCACTGTCATGTTGCTCGCGTTTCACACTGTCGCATGGCTAAGCCTCCACGTCATAGAAAGGATCGGGTTGATCATTATTTTTACCCTCGGATTCATATGTCTTCCACATGACCTTTTGGCATAGCCCCTCGAGACTACCCTAACGCGCTGACCGTTACCGGCCTGAGAACTGTGTATCCGTTTGAATTGCTTCACTCGAATGACGTTACTTGGAACATGCCGATAGAAGCCTTGTGGACGTGCGTTTGCCTGGCTCCAATTGATGTTGGATTCTTCAGCTGACAACCACACCCCAGAGCGGCCCAGAGCGGCCAAAGTAAACCTCAATATCATTTGCGGATGTACACCGACACTGAAGAACCTTTTTCACCACCTGTTCCCAGCACTCGAGACTCTTAACCAAATGTGCAACTCGCCGCGTATATGTTGAGCCAGCTATCAAGCTCTCGATCTGGAGGAATCCAATGTTGGACGATCCCAGCAATCCTTTCAATTCGCCCAGTGACTGTTCAGAGAAGCGGAAGGTCACCTCAGCGGATCCTCTGACAGCGAGCAGCGTGAAACACTTGGCCAGCGCTCAGCAAAGGACCGCGAGCCCTAGTAAGGATGATACAAATTGCATAACAACTGCCAACTCTATCGAGGAAAGCACGGGTGAGGAGATGGTTCGATCAGTCCATCAACAGGCCACGCGTGATTATCACAGGCAACAGTATCAGGGGTGGTGGGACAGAGTCTAAATTTCTTAGATACGTTACATAAGTAATCACAAGACGTTACTATAAAGAAAAATATAAATTCATGTATCTATGTATGTATTCGTTTATGAGCCATGATTGTTCCACCCAGAATTTTCGGTGCAGCCACCTAGCAGCTGGCGTAGTCCCACCTGTAAGTTTTCAACTCCAATATCTTCACCTGAACTCAACACAATTTAATTACGATTTCTCTATTCGAGTGAAACAGTCATTAAGGTATGGAAAGAGCCTTTTCAGAGTAGAAAATATTACTCTTTTGATAAGGGCGGGCAGCCGTGCTGTTAACCCTAAGATATGTAGAGCTTAGGATTCTTACTTAAGGTGTATCATATCTACTCGGGACTTTATTTCTCGAAGAGAGAACTAGATTCTACACTTTTCGAATAGAAATAGACTCCTTGTATATTTTCGAGGCTTCTTTGCCTAGATACGAAAACGATATTTAAATGTAACTAATTTTGGCGAGGGTATTCGAATTAAAGTCTACTTAGTGGGTGGGACTATGCTAGATGCTGGGTGACTGCAGTTAAATTGTCGTGTATAACAAGTATGACTCTTTCCGAGGTCGTTCACGGGGAATTTATGGATAGGACGGACATATGGAGTGGCTGTACGAGGCTACGGGCACCTGTGGACGTCTGAGGAGGCAAGAAACATCAAGATAAGGAACATGGATGGCGTGTACAGCATATGTTGTGTGATAATGAAGAGGTAGACAATCCCTGGAACCAGCATGCCAATGCAACAAGTTGACGATGACTAGGTGCGATGATCTTGGTGGTGTCCGGCGTTCCGAGCCGCTCTGCTCACACGATAGAGATCAAATGAAGTCTTGTGGTGAGTGCCATTCAGTTTTCTACCACAGTATTCTGTGTCAAACAAGGACTGGGAGTACACGGCTGCAAACACTGCAGCCCCTTGGAGTGTCGTCGAAGCCAGCACCTGAGGTGGATCGTGAACTGCCGGAGACGTGCAGGTGAAGAAACGTAGACGAGAAAAGTATGATGATTTTTCTCTGATTCGTGCCATCTACGGTCAGTACGGCGACTTGATGGAGTCGAATGAGTCGCCTGGGGCCATGGCGCTGTAGAATGTGGCATCGACGATCTTGAATTGCCGAGACGCCGCGGATGACACTGCGATACGAGATGCCATCAGTGTTTCATAGACAAAGAAATCGCTTCAATATATTTGGTACAACATAAAATCATGATCTGATTGGGTGAGGAGCCTCCACAGTCGGTGAGGACCGTGACTGAAATCAATGATCACCCAGGCCATCATCAGGCTTCCGCGTCGGGGGTGGGCGACGCCAGAAACGCTTCGCTCATCTGCAGACTCTGCAGTAATTGTGTCCTCAAAGAAGCGACCGTGTCTCTCGCTGCCTTCTTGTCACGATCGGCATCCCCTTGCAGTCGACCCTTCTCAGCATGAAGTTGAGAGATAGAATCTTGTGCCAGGGTGAGGGCCTCCTTGAGGCTCGTGATCTCCTTGTGTAATCCGTGTATCTTCGCATCACGTAGCGCGATCTCTTCACCATGCCTTGCTTCCCTGGCTACCATGTCCACCTCCCGCTCGACATGCACTTGTGCAAGTTGGGCCTGAAGGTCGGCTGCCACAGAAACCATTGAATCGAGATTGGCCTCCATTTCGGCTAGTTCAGCGTCCTTTTGGACGACTGTCTGCCCTAACTCAGCCAGAGACCTCCGATGGTCCTCGACGACAACTTCGGACCTCTCCATGTTGGCTTCGAGCTTAAAGATATGGTCATCTTTCTCCCTCAACTTGCAGCTCATCGCACCCATAGCTTCCATGTGGTCGCTAAGCTGTTGACGGAGATTGCATTCCCGGGTGCAGTATTCATCTAGAGAAATCTCGTAATCCTTCACCTGGGCTGCTGAATCTCGTAAACGTTGAAGCATAAGGTTGAGGACGTCCACACCTGTAGACGATATCGGCAGTGGCTGGTCATGCGAGAACATCTGCTCGAGCTCTTGCCGGGCAGATTGGAATGCCTCTTTGAGGGTGGAGACGATGTCGCTCGCACCCGAATTTGGAGATACGAGGGATGATAGCGACGCGTTAAGGTCGGAGAGCGCTGCTGTTTTATCTGCGAGTGTCTGAAGCATGATATCCGTCTGTAGTTGGAGATCAAGATCACCCTCGGCGGCGGCATTGGTATTCTCTGCTGATGAGAGCTTGGCTCTGAGTTGGGCCTCGAGCTGTTCTTGGGCTTCGAGTGCCTTGTGAAGACTGACGAGCTGGGAGCGGAGGGTCGTGAGCTCAGTTCCCAAGGCTGCTTTGCCTGCGTCTTCGAAACTGGCTTGTACGCCCACATCGCAGTGTGCGGCTTGGAAGAAATGGCCTGGACTTTCAGGAGTCGCGGGCTTCGATGGGCTGGTGCTGGGAGGGGTGAGTGTTGTTATGGTATCGACATATGGCTTGGCATGAGCCAGAGCGAGACTGCTGGCGCTCTCAACCTCGACGGTGGTGTCATCCCCGAATTGGTCATCCGTGCCCAAGAAACTTCCGTCATCCGTGAAGCCGTCCGCGGCGGCCATGTCCCAATCTTCGTCGGCGCTATGTAGATGATTGCTGCGGAGCCCCTGCCTGAGCTCGGAGATCTCTCTCTCAAGCTCCTGGATCCGACTTGTGTCCTGCAGCCAGGAAGATTGTTCCCGCAGCATCTCGTTCTCGACTTCCTTGGCGGCGAGCTGGTCCCGAAGGCGTTGCATCTCCTCGATGTTCTTCTTGGCTCTCTGCTTCCTCTCGTCGTATATCACGTTCATCTCCTCGCTCAGACCATTGCGCCTGATCCTCCGCTTGACTCGGTCGTCGAGAATGGCCCGGAGCGGGAAGATTCGGATCTCGTTGCCTCCGTAGATGGTCCCGCGGGCATCAGCGTGGTTGGACCCGACAGCCTGGTCATGTTTGGGCAAGCTGGCAGGCTTTGAATATGTCCTCCGCTCGGTGGAGGGAATGGCCCTCTGTGGGGAGCGCCGGCGGCCAGTGGTGGGAGGTGTCATGAGCTCGGCCTTGATCTCACGAACAAGGACCGAGTTCGACCCAGAGGATCTCGGCCTCTTCCTCTGGCTCGGTTTGTGTGACATCTTCGAAACCCTGGACTGCTGCTGACGGCCTTGAGACGGTGAGGCGTTGGCGTCAACCTGCCTTGCCGAGTGCCTCGGTGTCCGCCGCAAAGCAATGGACAAGCTGCTGTTGTCATTCATGGTTGTGAGAATTGCACTTCAGTACCAAATGCAGGCAGTATGGCATAGGTGGCCACTCGATCTCGGACAAGAACGGGCGACTGTGCATTCTTAAACCTTGGAAGCTGAACAGCGTGATCCACTTTGACGACTGGCTAGATCATTGAGCGGAGTCGCGTAGACGCGTTACACGTGTCGGACCCACGTGTTGCCACTTGAAGCCTTGCTTTGTTCAGCGCGCCAGCTTTATTGGATCCAATTGCCAGACGATTGTCCTCGTCTCATTTCTCCTGTCGCTGTCCAGGTTTCTCCATTCCAAACCACCGAAACGGTGACGCAATTCAAGGCCATGGACAGTTTCTTCCATTGCACACGTAAAAACCCAATCCACGCCCTCGATTCCCATCGTCTCTGGCATCGGTTTCATCTGCCGAGTTTGCCAAGGTGGCTTCAAGGTTATCGTCGTGCAGGTTATTGTGACATCTGTGCACAACATCTGCACGAACAGCCATTGTGCGTCCGCCGGCTTTGCAGTCTACTGTGCCAGCAAGGCAGGGCTGGAGGCTCCGAGAGGCATCCGTGTGAACTCGGTGTCCCCGTGAGTCGTCCTTACCTACCTACCTACCTACTTAGGGGCATTCTGAGGACCGAAATGACCGCGAAGCCGTTCGCGCTGTTTGGAGGACGTTGGTTCTACTCGACGAGCGAGACTGTCCAGCAGCTGTTGGAGCGGTGCGGCGAGCCTGACGAGATTGCCGTTGCAATTGCGTATCTGCTGGGCGATGAGAGCACGTTTGTCGCCAAGGCATGCTGGAGCATCGATGGTGGTGGATTCATGGAGGGGACGTACACAGCATAAACGTTTCTAATAAATCAAACTCGACCAAGCGTCGGGAGATGAGCTGCCTTGACCGCGCAGTGGTGAAGCATCGATATCCCCAGATCTTACAAATGGTGGCAGTGCTCCCCTACGGCCGCCTCATGCACGGCGTAGTTGAAGAGTACCTAGGTACGTCTGCAAAGAGAGATCACTCAGGTACCGAACCGTCGGTCCGAACGAACGAAGGGGGCTAACGAACCGGAATCCTTGGAAGCTCTATGGCCGACTTCAAGAGGCTTTCCCGTTATTAGCAATACCGGTGTGGTCCGTTGGATGATATGCACCAAGGAGCGGCCAAGCCCAATACAACCACCAAGAGCATTGCGTGATGGGACGGCTTACTCACGTAATCTCACAGGATTAGAATCATTTCTGATAAGCAGGCTGTCTCCTCAAAGCCCGCGAATAGACTAACACCAAAATTCCCCTCTTTTTCCCTTCCCCAGGAATCTTATCTTGTGATGGTGGAGTGACCATATCGCGTACTTGAGGATCGCTACACTCCACGCAGGTGCCATACTACCTCCAAACCAAAAAATGTTCAAACTCTACGAGGTCGACCCGGACGCAGACACCCTGCTCGTGATTCCCCATCCCTCCAAGCCCTTCGCACCATGGCAGCAGGATCACAGCCCGCCCGCCTCTCCCTCCACGGGTCACGCCTCTTCTTCCGTGTACGCGGGCATCCTGCGCGGTACTTCCCGGCCGCCCAACATCTACGCGAGGGTAGCCTCGAGTCCCGAGACCCGGATCAAAGTATCGTCCAAGCACCTGAGCCTGGCATCGAAGCACTTCCGGAACAAGTTCAGACATGTGGACCAGGACTCGACGGAAGCCGATGGCAGATTTCATGTGACGTTGGCGGGCCATGATCCGGCGGCAGTGATCATCGCGATGGATATCATCCACGGACGGGGCCGAAAGGTGCCCAAGACTGTGGACCTCGAGACGCTGGCGAAAGTGGCTGTTTTTGTGGACACGTTCCGGTGCTTCGAGGCTGTGGAAGCCTACGTGGAGCGATGGTTTGAGAACATGAGGACCGAGGTGCCAGGTGATTATGGGCGGGATCTGGTGCTCTGGATATACGCCTCGTATGTCTTCCGTCAGGGCGAGGCCTTCAAGAGAGCGACAAAGACAGCCGTGCTAAACAGTGATGGGTCTATCCGGACAATGGGGCTTCAGATTAGGGCGGGCGTGGTCAGTAAGTATCATTTGCCAAGAGGAACCAGTAGATAAGAACGTGACAGCTGACTTCCAGCCAGAGGAGATCGATACCCAGAGGCAACAGTTGGTGCGTAAGGCCCTGGATCTTGTTCACAATGCCATCGACGCTTTGCAAGAGGACAAGGCCTCTTGTCCACTTGGATGCGATACCTTCGTCCTTGGCGCGCTCATCAAGACGCTTCACCGAGCGAAATTGGTCTGGCCACGGCCATCCAAGCCCTTTCCCGGCGTGAGCTTTGGCCAGATCTCCGAGTCCATCAAGCAAGCGCAGGCTCATGCGACACCATTCCTCCCTGGACTATCCCTCAACAATCCCGGGACACATCAGAAGTCGAGGAAGCGCAAATCACCAAACGCCCAGCCAGGCCAAGCGCTGACGCCAGAGTCATCACCAGAGGCCAGGGCGACGTTCGATGCGCACGAGTGCGAGGCGCAGAGTGATCGGGTGGAGAAGCTGAGCGAACTGGAAGCGGCCGTTGATGGTCTGGAGTTAGAGAGCAAGCTTGGATATTACCTCTATTGAGACTAGATATCTAGTTTAAGGTTCATGCCACAGTGCCTCCCGCAAATCGCCTTACGCAGACTTGGCCGCCTTCCCAGTCAAATCCCAGCCGTTCAGGTAACCAACACCAGCACACAGGTAGGTGGCGAAGCTCAGCCAGCCGAGGTAGGGCAACTGGCAGTACGCCGAGACCTCATCGACCTCGCTCCACAGGTTCGTGAGGTAAACGTTGGTGCCGATCAAGGCCACGATGTCCACCAGAGCCGCGACGGGCTTCTTTAGGCCGAAGAACAGTGGCGTCCAGATCAGGTTGAGGAGAAGCTGTACCGAGTAGATGGTCGCGGCGTGTCTCGTCGTCTGGATGATCTCGGTCGAGTTCAGAGGCGATGTGCCAGTCGTCCATGCACGATGTGCGGCATAGCCCATCAAGCCGTAGAGGAGGGTCCAGGCCGGGCCGAAGACCCAGGTCGGCGGAGAAAAGGGGGGTTGCCGGAGGGACAGATAGGTCTCCTTGGTCTTCTTGCCTGCGCGGACGTGTGTGGTCAGCAGCTGCACATTTGTGGCTAGCGATAGAGGGCAGCAGGATGGTAACGCTTACTGCTGATGCCGATGCCGACTCCGCTGCCCAGCACGATCGGGACGAGGATCGAGGCCGCCGGGCTGGCGAAGATGCGGTCCGGGAGGGTCAGTGCTGATATGTAGGTGGTCATTTTACAAGGTGTAGGATCAATTGGCCCTCCGGGATGGTTGACGGTGCGCTTGACGATTCGAGCTGCAGCTTGTTTTATACCTGTCGTTGAATGGGTGGACCCAGTCGTGATATGATGACGCCATGATGCTTTGAATCAGCTGTCGGAACGACCCGCTGAGAATCCACATGGGAGGATGTTCTAGAAGCAAGTGGACCCGCGACTAGTATGTACTACCTAGTACATACTAGTGGTACTAGTACTATGTATGTACTGTTGAAGCGTATGAGGCTTGGAAATAACCACGTGCAACAGGGACTCTCAAATAGCAGAACAAACATGACTCTACTCTTCGCGTTCTTGGCGCTATTATATCCTATTCATATCCTATTCATATCCCCCAAGGAGGAATGGAGCGCCCTGGGAGCAGCTGGTGCTCACTTTTGGGCCGCGAACAAACCTTCATGAAACCACGCTCCAAAGTCGAAGGAGGAATGGAGCTCCAAAACACTGCGCAGGCCACCAAGGCCGCTTGTCTGTTCTCCCTCTTCCGGCAGTCAAATCGTGAAACCGGATACAATACGATGTAGGGAACATGACAGGTCGGATCCCAGGGTCGTAGCTCAGTCAACCTCGCGTCTATCAAGGATACCCATGATGAAAAGTCAATTACACACTCGGCACTACTACATGGTAGAGATATGGAGCCAGCCAGATAAGCCGCTCTCACGTCGTCGACCTTTCATATTTCGCCTTGTCGCAGCAGCTTCACTCAGACCTAAACCTGCCGATTCGATTTCCACGCTCCTCCACCTCGTCTCACTATGTGGCCTCTTAGTAGCGGAAGTGGTGTGAAATACACCGCAAATGATATACCCTCCCTGCAGGGCAAAGTCTTCATTGTCACGGGTGGAAATTCCGGTCTGGGAAAGCAGTCCGTGCTGGATCTCGCTCGTCACGAGCCCCGAGAGATATGGCTCACCTCCCGGACGGTCGAGAAAGCCGAGGACGCCATCAAAGACATCAAGAAGAGCGTGCCCGATGCCAACATCAAGCCCCTGGCGATGGACCTGGGCTCCTTCGACTCCATCAAGGCCGCAGCCCGCACCTTCACCGCCGCCTCGAAGCGGCTCGACGTGCTCCTCCTCAACGCCGGCTGCATGGCCGCACCAGACGAGCTCACCAAGGAGGGCTACGAGCTGCAGTTCGGGACCAACCACGTCGGCCACGCGCTCCTCACCCAGCTCCTGACCCCCGTGCTCGAGGCGACCGCTGCGGACCCCAGCGCCGACGTGCGCGTCGTGGTCCTGTCCTCGGCGGCCGTGGCCATGGCGCCCAAGGACGGCGGCATCGTCTTTGACGGGCTCAAGACCAAGCAGGAGGCCATGGGCACGTGGACGCGTTACGGCCAGAGCAAGTTGGCCAACGCGCTCTACGCTCGGCAGCTAGCCCAGCATCATCCGCAGTGGACGGTAACCGCTGCCCATCCCGGCGTGGTCCAGTCGAACCTGACGCATCACTTCGCCGAGAAATACTGGTGGGGAGGCCCGTTTGTTGCGGTCGCCAGCAGACTGATGACGACGGTGGAAGATGGCGCGCAGAATCAACTCTGGGCCGCCACAGCGCCGAAGAAGGACATCAAGACGGGGGAGCTGTACTACCCCGTGGGCGACCTGACCGGGGGTCGTAGGGGACCTTACACAACGGATGATGCGCTGGCGGAGAGGCTGTGGGAATGGACGGAGCAGGAGCTCAAGGGACAGACGATCTGAAATTGGTCAAGTAGATTTTCACCTTCGGCGTCTGTACGTGTATTATGATGATCTGGTCAGTGCATTGTGGGAGGGGGTTGCAACGAGGACATAGACGCCGAGCTTGTGTTTGAGATGAGTTTACTGTTCTGCTGACGATTTTGCACTCGCTGTGTCGGCGAGATTGGCCACTTTGGGTGTACCCAAGAGAGAGCCAGATGCTCTGCTCAGAATTTCTCGACTGGCGAGTACCTACCCAATGTTGGGACTCTTGAGAGCTTCTGTTTCACCCCAACTAGACCCGTATACCAATACACTCGGTCTTCAGACCAATTCTTGTACAAGTTGCTGACCTATGGCGCAACCCGTCAAAAAAATCAATAGTCATGACCACCTGTCTGTTATCTTTACTAGTGTGGTACATAGAAGGTTTTCTTTTAGAGGAGATTGTCCTACAGGTGGTGCACTCATTACATAGAGAAATGCTGCTGTGTTTGGGGGTGGGAGGCGCGAGGCCGGTGCGACGTCTCTTCTTGCTGCTATCTAGCCCCCTCGCCTTTTCTGTAAAACTTTCCTATACATAGCATATCGATTTTCTACACGGAGTTCTTCTCATTGTTAAACGAATATGAAGAACTTGATGCTCAGGAGCTAAGTGTGTAGCATCGTAAGCATGGCACGAGTCAACACAGGCTCGACTCGCTGCCGACGTGAAAGCAACCTTGTGACAACTGTCATATCGTGAGAATATACACGCTTTATATTGTTTTAAAGTGTATGTACTGTTGGCTGTGATGGAGAAGTATTTCTTCAAGCTCGTCTAGCTGCTTGTGTAGGTATCGCAGTCTGGCTTGCAGGTGCGGTCGAGGCCGGCCCTGTCGCCGCCGGCGTTGTCGAGCTTGTTCCAGAGCTGGACTTGACGACCGTGGCCTGAACGACCTGCCCCAGAGCATTGAAGATGATACCAACCAGTGATCCCAACGGGTCGTATGAGTATGTCTTCTCTGTAAGTCCTCCAGATAGCTGCTCCACGTCGCCGGTGAACGTCATGTTCTGGAGGTAGTTGCCAACGATGGAAGAAACGGTGTTACCCGCATCGCCAGCGACCTCCTGAACGATATTGCCGAGGTTGTCGATGATAAAATTAAGTTTCGAGTTCCCTTGGACGATGCTACCCAGAAGCCCGTCTACCTCGCCCACAACTTGTGTCACCACATCCGTGACAGAGTTTAGGAGGGTGATGAGTGTGGGATTGAGATCGAGACTTGCGAGGGTCCGGTTGACGATGTCCACCACTAGAGTGGCGGTCAGCAAATGACCGATCTGTAGGCATGGTACCGTCTAGACTCACAGTTGCCGAGCCGAATTATCAATTCCAGCTCAGCCTCCACGTCGGAAATGGTGATATTGACCTTTTCGATCCCAACCTGGACACCAGCGTTGATGGTCACCAGTGAGGCGATACTAGCCGCGAGGTTGAGCTCTGCCTGGAGGTTATCCACATCCAGCCTGTAAAGAGGGGGGGAAACGCATTGTCAGCTTCCGGGACATCGAGCGACGTGATGTCGCCGCTGGAAGGTATATGACATACTCGATCCTCCCTACTGATAAATTCGGCACTCTGAGAAGAACATCTGGAGGGTTGGTAGTGCTGCTGCTCGACGCTGTACTTGTACCTCCTCCACCGCCTGCTGTTGCCGTCGCATTTGGCGGGGTGAACTCGCTGGCAGCCGCGGAAGTAGACGTGATAGGAGGAGTCGATGATGTGGGAGAAGCTGATTGTGCAGTGGAAAATGGGAACAGAGAACACAGGGCTAAAAACAGGAAGCCGTAGGTCTGCATCTTCTTGGCCGAGGCGCAGTAGCTCACGCTGGGTGAGACTCCCTAAAGAAGAACGAAACGAGCGTGGGATACCGTGTTGATCACACGGGGAGAAACAAAGAAAGACCTCCTCGGAGAAATCTAGATAGATCTTTCAAAGGTTGAAAAGGATCAAAAGCTTCCTGGGGTACTAAAAGCGTAGTAAGGTTGGCATATGCACATTAAAGAAGGCTATTCTGTTTACGAACTGGCAGCTGCGCAGCTACCTATGTGCTGCCCTGGTTAGCACAAGCACCTTGTCAGTCACAGACCAACCTTGCTCAATCCCGAGAAACGCGAGCAATTCGCGAGCGCAGTACGCTGTTGGAAATGTGCCTGAAGATCTCGATCAATCATGCAGGTGATTTTTCTTGGAAACTCCATGCTTTCCAAGGCAGGCCCCTCACTAGAATAGAGAACCAAACTGTCTAGCCAATCGACAGTCTTGCTGGTGTATGATAATCAAGCGGAAAGGCGCAGTCTATTCAAGGGGGCAGTCAGGGGGGAACGGAGGATGACGAGTGAAGCACCCAACAGGATAACATGTCAAGTCAACTATAGGGCTGCCGTCTCAAGCTGCTTGTCGACTTGTATGGGTCCTGGAAATTGCATATGCACAGGCGGACCATGGGACGCATAAATTTGGTTGACCCAATGGTCTGGTCCAAGCCTGCCCGTGAGAGACGGCTCCCGCTCCAGTGACACATGCCCGCATAGGTATAACCTTGTCTTAGCCCCCTGCAAACATTAGTCTTTCTTGTTTTCCCATCCCATGTCTGCCCTATGCTCTCTAGTCGCGGCCACTAGGAAAGCCACAACCATCTAAATTGAGGCTCACAATCAGCTGCGATGAACCTTTTGGCCAATGAAGAGCTGGGATAGCTTGTTCCAGGGCTGTGTATTTAGTCAGATCTTCCAAGGTACGATTCTCGGGCGCACGACGGTAGATTAGTCTTGGGCTGGTGAGCTTGTTTGTATCATGCAGGGCCATACTTGTCCAGAATTCAAGCAGTCACGATCACACCTTATGGATCGAGGTTTCTTGATGCGATCCTTAAGGGGCGGTCCCATCTAAGAGCAAGCTGGGGTCATTCGACGAGAAAGCTTTAGCCGATGCCGCAAGATCCGAAATTCTTGCTCCCACCTGGTACCTGCATATGTTTTGTACCCCTGACAGCTTTCTCTTGGTTGGGTAGGCGTCGAGATCGTAGGTATTTCCCCTGAGCCGTTCTGTTGTGCTGCTGTGCTTGACATCTCCCTCTCTCGTGCTGACAGACAAACTTGACTCCTCTTGTCGTCCGCCGAGGCCGAGTACGTTGTCTATTCCCTTCTGCTTGCTCTTCTTTACTTTCTGTATCAGATACCTTCACCATGGCGATCAAATTAGCAGAGTTTCTCAGTCTTTGTTTGTTCATACATTCAGCTTCCTGTTTCTTCGACCTGGGTCATGAGCATGGAAGCAGGCAAGAGGAAGGCTATATCGGATATAGTCTAGATCAGCAAGGAGATCCCGAATCTGCAATATACGAGACAGACAGCACCAACACAGGCGCCGGTGCTGTTCTGCCAACGGACCCGGACGTCTACCTGAATGCCTCAGTATCCGTGGGCGAAATCGATATCGAGGTCGACAACATCACTGCCAAGGTCAACCTTCAGGCCGATGTTCTGAATCTTCTTCACTTCTCCGCTGGTGTCGACGCCTCGATAGATCGGGTCAAGCTTACCATCCAGAATGTGAGCGCGAAGGTGCTCCTCGAGGCCCGGTTAGAGAACGTCGTTGCCATGTAAGTGGTGCTTTTCACCTCGCAGCTCAGCAGCCTGGTCTTCAGTATCCTGACTTTCTTTCCCCTTTCAGGATTAGCGATGTGTTGGATTCTATTGATCTGAATCCCATCATCGCGACACTTGGGGAAGACGTGGGCCAAATCGTCAACAGCACAGTCGGCACCTTGACCGGGTCGTCTGACAGCAGCAGCAGCGCCACCAAACGCAGTTTCAACATAGACAATGTGCTCTATAGCATCAACGACTACTCGGGCAACACGCACACGAATCGCATTCTGGGCCAGGATGGGAACTTGTACAGCGTCAAGCTCGATAACGACGGCATTGAGCAGAGCCGCACTGTCGTGGGCTCTTACCTCACAGACATGACGTTCACCGGCCACAATCACACCGTGCTCGTCAATGGACAAGTCCGCGAGTACGAGCTGCAGTACATTTACAATCCTTTCCCCGGTATTGAGTCTGTCAGCTGGATTTATGTGACACCAGCAGGGATGGTGACGCGGACCCAGGTTATTGCAGAGGTGTTTGGAGGAGGTGGAAGCACCATCAGCGACGATACCGATGATGTTTGAATTTTACTAAATGGTTTCGATTGGTAGCCTTTTCGTTTTAATCAGTCGGTTTTATGCAAGATTGAAATCGGCAGACGAGCCTGAAGCCAATCAGCATTCTCACTGCATGCTCCATCTCATTCTGATCATGACCGATCTTGTGTGCAGCGACGGGATGATGATGTTAGGACGTGTGGCTGTGTGATTAGTTGTGATTAGTCTGGCACCGTCAAGCCACACCAAAACTCTACCCTTCTTAGAAGGTTGGTGCGTTTCCTTGTCGGCAAATGGAGGGTATTGTATGCTCTGCCCCTACCGAAGTACCCAGGGACTTCAAATTTCATACGTCGGGCAATGAAAATAACTCACGCAACAAGCTCTCGTTAATAGAGGTAGCACGACGGTTCGAATGGGCGGCACCCCTTTCTCCTCCATATGACAGCTATTTGAGAGGTGGCTATGTGCGATCCAATAGCAACATGGCGTTTCATCAGGAAACGTTGACGCTATTGATGTTAGTGGATGGCCTAAATTAGAATCGCATGGGGTTTTGCCAGACAACGTGCCCGTCGCCGGACTGATAGCTCCGCACGGAGGATTCCCACTGGTCCAACCGTGTTCTTGGACCCCCGTACTATAAAGGGGTTCTTTTCCGATGACTGTTCTTGTTCATACCTGAGTGGTCTATCAGTGGCATGAGACTCTCTACTTAACCTTGCAAAGTTGGAAATGTCTGGGTTTAGCCACGCATGCCAGAGATGAAATCAATTCATCATGGCAGCCAAATCATGGCTCTGTCGTGAGCGGCATAGGAACGAATCCTCCTGAAACACATGGCGGGTAAGGTCAAATATAGGTTCGAAGCAGCACCACACAGATCCTGGCAGAGGTAACGACATAGCGCCCGTCATCGGAGAATGGGGTTCCCGGGACCTTGGGAGCTGGGAAACTGATCGACGTGACTCAAGGATGAACGCTGGACACGAAGACATTTAGACCAGATCTGTCTCGCAGTTTCACTGTCACCCATGCTGCCTTCGTCCAGCCGTCGTAGCAATCCGGTTCCGCGAACCGTGGGCGTGGAACCTTATTAATGTCAATGGACCAGAAATCTAGACCTTGCAAGGTTGTCTAGCCACAGTGATAAGTTACTATCTTTACCGCTTGTTGTGACCATGACATGTATGCTCTCATCGTGACAGCGTGATCATCGAAAGTTGCCTAGGAAGAGGTGCTATTTGGGCCGTTCTGACTGGGAGGCATCTTGACGTTAACTCGAAAGAAGGTTAGGGCATGGGGATACAGACGCCAGCCGAGGTGACAGATTTTCAGCCAGCCAAAATAGTTTGACGTGAAACTGGGATTGTACTATAGTTAGTCTATGCCCCCTAGCCAACAAATTTAAACAAGTTCCTCCATGCTCCACGACTACGAGCCGAGGCGCTGGAGGAAGTCGTTGCGATGTTGAAGATTGTGCTATATTCAAGATTATCGTGTCATATTTACGATTCAATCAGCGCACGCATTGAGATAGGTCTTTGTAGGCTTTTCTGCATATCATCATGATCTGCCTCTTGCAGACAACAAGTAAGTCTGGAACCGCTTGATGTCATCTTAACACTCAACGCATGAACAATGCGTCTACCCCGGGCAAGCAAGAGCAACCTTGAAGCATTGAATATTTAGATACATTTCGGGCCGATACTAAGAATTCTTGACGGACCAAGTGACTCCGTGAGCGTCGGACCCACGCTCATGAGGACTGTAGCGTTTGCCGGAGGAGTTGTATTTCGTCCGCACTCCCTTGAGCGCGGAGTGGGAAGTAGAGACGTTTACATACTAGACAGGGTTCTCCTTCAACTTCGGTAGAACCTCGTCTCTGCAAAAACCATGCTCGTTGATATCGACTTCGTGTGGCTACAGTTTTGGTCTCGTATGTGGTCAGACGTGGCCTGTCTGCAGGTATTTGAATCATAGACCCTGGATGTCCTCAATTCGTCTGTCTGACTCGTGAAAGAAGCCCTCAGCCACTTGGAAAGAAGGTAGAGGGCGCGCATATCTGCATAGTTGCAAACGCATGCGCCATTTCGCTTTCGCCCCGGCATGTAGATACTGTACCTAAGCCGAAACCTCCTCGAGGGGACGAGTGGAAAACACGAAGTTTCGCACTGGTGGTTATCATGCACAAAAGGATCTTCCCCAGAAAAGTATTCATATATGATGAGATCACCCATTAAATGACCTCCAAGAGAGTTGTTTTATTACACGTTATTCCAGTCCACGGCGTCTGGCGCCTTAATCGTCCACGCAGACACTCCTCCTGCCAAGCAGACTGTATCTGCGGTACACACTCCTCCCGCCACACACTCCCCCCCCCGCCAAGATCTTCCCAAATAGTAAATGCATGTGCATGTACCATCTGTACCATCGATTTTCTGATTATCTGAGGCATGTATTCGACCCGCCTGCGGTTGGCCCCGTCCCCCCCCCCCAACGGGGCTCGCACGATTTTCTTACTCCGTCTCGCCGATCACATTCACGAAATACGTCTGAGAGAATATCATGTTTCCCAACATATCACTGCCCTCCCTTTACAAGAGCCAGTCGTACGTCGCAGCGTGATTTCAAAGCGACTTGTCATCCGCGGCTGCTGGGCCAAGCTGAGGGTTGGTTGGGGGTGCATCTCGATCTCGACAGGTGTACCCCCCCGCACATGCCGGACCGACTGGGCGCCCGTCCGTCAATCATGCCCAACGTGGCTGCTTGCAGCCGGTCAACCAGGCCGCTGTCCCCAAAATACGAGGGCCATCGTGAGAAGCTCTCAAGACCGAGACGCGAGCCTGCAGCCGTGAAGCAAACTGCCATGCCGTTTGATTTCTAATCCTGCGCAGCCTTCTCTCCCCTTGATGTCCTGCTCGTCCACAGATATCAAGTAGACAGCTATCCTATCCATTTGGGAGGGAAACCAAAACCTCGAGCACGACCACCAAGCAAAAGCAAAGCACCACCCGAGTCCAAGCTTCCTTCCTTCAGGCAGGAAACACCACAAGCTCCCCAACACCCCCCCCCTCCCTCACCGCTCCCAATTGTCTTGAAAATGACACCAGCAAACTACGTGGCCTACACAGCGCTCATCAACCCACCGTCCGCCACCTCGCAGCTCACGCTCGACCAGGTCTGGGCGCTCCTGCGGCGCAAGATCCGGCTGGCCGAGGACTTTGTCCCCGGCGCCATCAAGTCGACCGAGGTCGTGTCCACGTCCCAGGACGACCACGGCCGACCCGTGACGACACGCGTGGTCCACTTCCATGGGGGGTTCCGCGGCGACCAGCGGGTCCAGGAGGTCGTCACGACCTTCTACCCGATGAAGGTGGTGTTCCGCCAGCCGGACGGCAGCCAGATCCAGAACATCATCAGCAAGGGGGCCGATGGCGAGCTGTACATGACGTACACCTTCGAGTGGCTGCACGCGGGCCTGGACGAGGCCTCGCTGGAGGAGAAGAGGGCGCAGGAGGAGGCTGGGTCCAAGTTGGCAGTCGAGGGCACCATCAAGTCGATGAGGGAGATGGTTATCGATGGACGATGGAAAGAGGATGCTTGAGTCTCGCATGCTTCGTCGAGTACTTACTACTGGCCAGCGGAGTACGGGATGTTTAGATCGCGCAGCGTTGGCATTCGAATCCAGCAGCTTCACAGGCGAGCGTCTATATACGACGTCCGTCTCTAAATATCAGTCTCCATTATTAAGTCTCTCCAGCGGAGTGGCCGGATGGTGCAGTTGGCTATCACATTAGTCGGTTCTGTGGTCTAGTTGGTCATGACATGAGCTTAACACGCTCAGGGTCCCCGGTTCGAGCCCGGGCGGAATCATCTTTTGCTGTGGTTAGATGTTTGGGATGTTTTTGCTGAATTGGGGGTGGGGGGGCTTTCCACTTCATCACCGTCTGGCCTTGAACGCCTTTTTTTTTTTTTTTTTTTTNNGACACCACAGCTCACTTCTCTCTCATCGTTTCCCACGACGTTGTGAGACACCTGCGGAGGGAGACCTTGCTTTGAAGATCCGGGGCACGATTGCATAACTCATAACTCGAAGCACGGTGGAGATGCGACGGGGTTATGGGCGCCGGGGTCTCGATCCCACCACCTGCAGTTGTTTATCCGGTCTCCACAATGCATTCACCCATCCGAACCTATGCATCCTGCACAGACACATTCCTAGACCGTGTCCTGTCTGCTGGCTGTTTTCCCTCCTTTCGATGGTCTGTACGTATACGGGCGCAAGGGCGTTCGCAATGCTAACCACCCGTCATTTCAGGTCTGTCAGACGGACTCGGACTAATCCTGTTTCCGGACCTCAGCTCCGTTTCCCACTTTTCGAATGTTTTGAAACAAGGAGGAAACTTTCGGCGTGATCCGAGATTTGCACCACAAGGCAGTACTTCTCATCTGCCTTGCCGCCGCTGTCCTTGCGGCTCAACGAGCAAAAGCGCTCCCCCATCTTGAGCCTCAACAACACCGAGCACCGCAGCGAGCATCAGTGGATATCGTGGGTCAAGATGCGCTCCTGCACGGACACAAACTGCGGGCCTCTGGCTTGCACAAGCTCTTTCCGGACCCCGTCACGCCCAGATCTATTTCTAGCGCGGTAGAATTGTAGAAGGTACTAGCCTGATGCCATCAACATCACCAACTCCGGGGGAGCGAACACTCACTGACGGATCAATTCTCGAGCCTTGGCGGTTTCACCCACAGTGGCTCTGTGGGCCCTCTCAGAGAAACGCCCTCTTCGCGATTGGTCTGGTGACCGTGCGGCTCGACTACATCCCTGGACTTCCCCTGTCGCTTAGGAGATCTTGTTTGATGTTTCCTCAATTTGGGCTCCGCAGACCCAGGGCCTCGGCTCACGATGGCATCAACGAGCCTATGAGAACCACTCGGGGGTTTTTGTTTCGACGGGCAGTCCTCATCATGAACAATCAACATGATGACCCCCTGAATCCAGTGGCAGAGTGACGGTGGACGAGCTCGCCCCCTTTCATCGGCTCGCTCCTGATGGGGCGACAGGCGTATACATATACGCAGAGGGCAGGAAGTCCGCCTCTCTGCACGATACTTCCAGTCTGACCACATTCTCTCTTGTTGTCAACTGCACCGACACATTCCATTCATTCGCGGTTTGCCTGGGGCTGCCATTCGTTTTGCAACACACCGTTCTTTTCCCCTCGACAATCGTTCCTTCGAGAGGTCCACATTCTCTTCATCGCCCTTCTGACCCACCAAGAGTGAACATTGCCCGTCGTCGTATTCAAATAGCCAAATTTTTCAAGATGAAGACTTTCGCAGGACTCCTCGCCTACGCGTCTCTTGTCGCCGGCCACGGTTACGTGACCAACGCGACCATCGGTGGAGAGTCATACACCTTCTACCAGCCCTACACCGACCCGTACACCAGCCCCGCGCCCTCCAGAGTCTCCCGGCCCATTCAGGGTAACGGTCCCGTGACCGACGTCACCTACAGTGACATCCAGTGTGGTGGAGATACCGCCAATGGCGTCGTCGGATCAAGCCCGGCCAACCTGACTGCAAGTGTTGCCGCTGGATCAACCGTCGACTTGTACTGGACTCTCTGGCCTACCAGCCATGTGGGACCTACCATTACCTGTGAGCCTACCTCACACTCCCTCCGTTTTGCCTTGCCTTGCCATGCCTTGCCTTGCCTTGCCATTACTGACCCTGTGGATCACAGACATGGCCAAGTGCGCCAACGATGACTGCACCACTTACATGCCTGGCACCGACACGGTTTGGTTCAAGGTCCAGGAGGCAGGCCGCACTGGCACTTCCGACACCTGGGGAGCGGTAAGTCCACTACCACTCGCATGTCTCTGTACCATTTTGACTTTCCTCGATGCTGATGACACAAACATAGACGGCTGTCATGACGGCTGGTGGGTACGTCTCCTACACGGTGCCGGAGTGTATCGAGTCTGGTGCGTACCTCGTGAGACACGAGATCATCGCCCTCCACGCGGCCGAGTCAGAGGGTGGAGCGCAGTTCTACCCCGGCTGCCACCAGATCACGGTCACGGGCGGCACCGGAGCTTCGTCGCCGTCGGACCTCGTGGCCTTCCCCGGCGCCTACAGCGCCACCGACGCGGGTATCCTGTACAGCCCCTACGATGCGACCACCTACACCGTCCCCGGCCCCGCTCTGTTCTCATGCTCCGGCTCCAGCAGCGGCTCCACGTCCGGGTCCAGCTCGGGCTCCGCCTCGGCGGCTGTGACCAGCGTCGCCTCGGCGGCTGCCACCAGCTCTTTCGCCACAGTGACCCGCTCTGCCTCGGCCGCTGATGTCAACGTGGCCGCTGCTGCTGCTACCACTCCTGCTGCTGCTTCAGATGATGATAGCTGCGAGGCCGAGGTGACCGTCACCTCGACCATCTCCGCTAGCCAGCCTGCGGCGACCTCCAGCAGCTCTTCGGACGAGGAGGAGGATGATGGCTGCGACGCCGAGGGCGAGGGCGAGGATACCTCTGTGACCACGGGTGCTGCGACTGGCAGCTCTTCCACCACTTCGACCTCGACCGGCACCGACAGCTCTTCCGACGATGACGAGGATGACGGCTGCGACGCGGAGGGTGAGGAGCCCACTGCCACCGGCTCCAGCGCGTCCCAGGCCACTGGCTCGGCGTCTTCCAGCTCGTCGTCGGATGACGATGAGGACTGCGATGCTGAGGAGGAGTACACCTACGCGCGCCGCTTCAGTGGCCGCTTTGCCCGGGGCATGTAAAAGGAGTTGATGGTTCCTCGGGCTTGATTAGCTCATGATCCTCGGTGAGCGAGCGAGGCATGGGACATGTTTTGTGTTGCATATATTTTAGTTCGTCTGTGTAGATATTTCGTCCATGTCCTGGCTTGCCTGGGCGTGAATTGACTTCTTTCCAAACCGACCCTAGTGTTCTTCCTGGTTCTTCCTGGACCGAGACACAGCATCCACCAGACAGACCATCGTACGATGGAACCGACAGAGTCTGCAAAGCCGACGAGGTCGTCGAGGGGTCGTCAAGATTTGGTTGGAAGAAGCCAGACTCCAAGGGTCCACCCAGGGTCCACCATGACGCCAACTTCCGCAAAAAGGCGGGGCGCTAACACGACCAATCTTATCTAATCCATCTCCGAGGCTCGATATGGACGATATTGACGATATTGACTCGCGGGTTGACCCTCTCCCTCTCCGGAACCGCTTGGAGACAAAACTAGACTTTTTGTTTACTTGGTCTTTTTTTTTCCTTTTCTCTTTTTCTCTTTTTCTCTCGTGTGTCTTTGTTTATGCATCAAGATCTTGCAGATTGTCTACCTGCATAGTTGCTAATTCGACTCTTCTTGTTCCTGCTGCCACCCTATTCTCGTGGTTGCTATTGCGTGCGTTGGAGCCGCTAAACTTCCTTCTACCTCGGCATTTCACGGCATCTCACATCTGGGACCGACGACACCCACCCTCCAACCTCGAATATCGTCGAATATCCTCCCCTGATAGACCACTATTATCCTGCCCCTGAGCACACCACCACACCCAACAGCTCTCGTTCGTTCACCAGCCTTCCACAATGACCGAAACAACCTCCCAACCCGAGAACCCTATCGACCTCCCGACAGGCGAACCGATCCCCGCGCCTGCACCCACCTCCTCGACCCCGTCCTCCTCCTCCTCCTCC